>JARPMJ010003076.1:0-100377 GCA_033366665.1 Phoxinus dragarum
AAATTTGCCAAAAATATTACTTTTTTTGTTGTTAAAAAAACAAACAAGCAAGCCCAGCCCAGGTGAGAAAAAGTAACATAAAAGTAATGTAACGCATACTTTTCATAAAAAGTAACTAACACAATTAGTTCCTTTTTTTTTTGTAATGCATTACATCCAATATTGTAATGCATTACTTTAAAAAGTAACTTTTCCCAACACTGGTGATGGCTGAATAAGGATGAACAGTATGAAAAACAATACACTTCACAACCACAATGCGACAAATGGTTAAATCACAGGATAAACACACAATATATTGGACTCTAGGAACAACAAGCAAAAACCAGCAAAGTGAGCAAGAAAGCTGGGGATGTGGAAGAGATATGGGTATTTGAGGAAGGTGGCGTAATGTGATTGGCTGGGTGAACCAGAACGTCATCATCCTTCATGAAGACTGACAGGCTGTGGATCCAATGAACACCTGAAACACACTCACACCCAACAAAAGACTACCCACATTTACACTTTGTACACCCAGTAACACTCAACAAACCTAGCCAGTTCAGATATTTCATGTGTTCTAGCTCAAGCACACCTGGTGCAACTAATGAAGCCCTTGATGAGTTGCATCACGTGTGCTTAAGACAACACCTGTTTTTCAGATGTGTGCTGTTGTGAGGGTTTCTATTCAGGGGGATGAATAATTTTGAGACTGCAGAAGTCATTAAAAGTTGCATTTTCAGTTAAACTTGGGGAAACCACTTGAAACGTGTTCAGCTATTCAAATTACTTTGAGTTGTTCATTGCAAAAAGCTGAAAGTCTGTACATTTTTCCATTAAACCTGTTTTGCAATGGGGGTTAAATATTTTTTGATTGCAATTATATATATATATATATATCCACATGGAAACAGTGATATTATATTGTAACAATATTTCACATTATTTCTGTTTTTACTCTATTTGTGATCAAATAAATATACAATTTAAAAAATGTATGGTCACACATTTATGTTTTTCCTGGTCAGTTAGATCATTTAGATGATACAGTTAATGGCCAATAAGAAACAACAGATTTAAAGCCACAGGTGAAAACTGTGCCTCCTAGTGGAATTACAAGAAAAACGACAATGTCAACGACAATGTCAAGATATTCACAAATATCACCATCCTATTAACTTTTTTTTTTGCATGGTCATTTGTAAGAACTGATGTACATAGTTATCCTTTTTGCACATGTATTTATTCATGACATTCACTTGTGCTTATGCTCATATTTAGTGGAGATTTTTTGGAGATTGAAATACATTCCATCATTAAAATGTTCATATTATTGTATTTTTCTCTTCATCCCATCACAACAGAAATGCAACCACTGCATATTGTAAACAGTTAAGGACTTAGGTTCAAGTTAAGGCTTGAATATGAATCAACAGATAAAGTTGACAATAGACTTGTAAGTAAAATGAAATGTACATTAACCCGTGCATGTAGCAAAATGCTCAACAGAGTTTACATTGTGTACACTAACAGACAAGCCACAGGTGTTGTGAACCAAGATCATTGTAACAATTGTTTTTACACTCTTCATTCATATGAGGGCACTAATGTGCTAAAAACGTTGATTTTACAAGACCTAACATGCACAATAATAAAAAAGTAAACCGATTGAGTTTGTTGCTTGTATAAAATATTAATTTCAAAGCATCACAATACCACAGCTCTTAAAGAAAATGTGGCATGTTGAGAACTTTGACATTTTAAACGCATTATGATAGAACTTTGACATTATTAAATTGAATAAATTAATTTTAATTGCAACTACATGCTGTTCAAAGTATGGCAGCGACATGAAGACCGCTATAAGTCCCTCAAACTCAAGCCAAAAGTCCAAGTTACTAAACAAATTATGTTCATACCACACTGAGGCTCTGTTGAGTACCAATATTTGTAATCTATAATAGATAATGGGTAGCCTGGCCAGCCAGACTTACATCAAGATGTTTAGTCTGGACACTGTCCATAGACTAGGCTTACTCTGAGAGGCGGGATAAACGGCTGTCTCTCAAAATCCCTCTGCACGCAATAGGATAGCGCTACAACCAATCAGAGCAACGAAGAAGGTGACGTGGTGCGTTTTCCCACCAGCGGAGCTAATTGGTATATTAAACTTATTCCGTATCCAGTCGGCAAAAACTCCGAACACATCTTCCTTTTTTAAAAATGATTTAAGTGCCGTTTTTTGCTCTTTTCTTAAAGAGAAACTTAACTCCAAGTCCTCCAGAGTCGCGGCCAAAGCCGATTTGAAAGACTGCTGTTCGACAGCTGCTGCCGCCATTCTTTGTTTACAAGTGCCTATGCCAGCCGTCGCAACTCTGTCGTCATATGTTAAGCCCGCCCCGCATGCTCTATACACGACGTGATTGGCCTGACCCAATCTGGGTTTTTGCTGCTAGAATGTGTATTGAGAGTTGCTAGACTGGCCCTGGCTGCAAAATACATTTTGCTGCCGCTAGGGGCGTCTAGATTTCTAGGCTAGATAATGGGATGTTCACCCAAGAATGGTAATTTAATTCTCACATGTTCTGAACCTGCATGAGTTTCTTCTGTTGAACAAGTTGAGATTTTGAAGAATGTTGGCAACCAAACAGTTGACTGTAGCCATTTACTTCCATAGTAGGGAAAAAAAAGGCTATAGTCAACCGTTTTATTTCCCAACAGTCTCCAAGATATCAACTTGTTGAAAGAAAACTCACATAGGGTTGGAACAACTTCAGAGCAAGTCATTTTAGGTTAACCATCACTTTAACTGTAAATAAATGGACATACCCAATCACTGAAAATGAATGAATCCCAATACACAATATGCAGTTTTTAAAAAAAATGTTTATTGAAAATATTAGTTTGATACAGAAAACAAGTCGGTTGTGTTTCAGTTACAAGAATATTAACTTAGCAGAAATTAGGTTTGTGTGCTAACAGACTTCTAAACTACTACATTAATTCAAAAGTATTATAAAGAGCATTTTCAACTTCTATATACACCTTTTATCGACCAGTAGATGCACTAAAGAGCAACTAATCAAATGCATGTGGAAACCAAACACAAACCAAAGGTTCCTGGAACAGTTAACGTTAGCTTCACTTCAGCAGATCCCAAACACTGGCGCCACGAGGAGAAGCACAAGCCTGTGAAGAATGAGAAATTACATTTAGAAGTTATAGGACAATGTATATTTCTAAAGTTTAACAGCCTGAATGCTAGCATGAAAGCGTGTTCCAGTGATTGAGGATAGAACCAGCCGATGGGAACATGCTGGCACCGAAGACATAGCACTGGGTCTAGTCTCCCTCCATACATACACACAAGAGTATTAAAAACCTCGAGCATGCCAAGAATGGAGGTATGTCATTCAAATAACCGTCAGAAGACTTTACTCTAAGATGCGTCATGAATTTTTTTTTTTTTTAAAGTAAGAAGATATAAGAACTCGAATCAAGATTTCACATACCACTGCACAGGTTTCCCGAGAGCTGCAGCAGACATAGACAGTATATAAGATGGACACAGCGACCCCATAGATTTCAACGGAGAGAAGTGAAGCCCGATTTGAAGCACTCACTTCCTGATCGCCAGGCGAACTGCGCAGGCTCAAACTGAGCTTGACAACGTAGATGTGACGTGAGCAACCTGTAGGTCTTCTAGTAGCTGTGCCGAGAGAAATCTGAATCATTCCCTTCCGAATCTCGCAGAGACGGAGAGCGTGATTATTAGTTGTCAATGAGCTAGCAGCGGGAGCAACTTTATGAATCTCTATGGGCTTCTCCCTTGACTTTATGCCTCCACGTCCCCCCGATTGCTTGCGAGCTTCTCCGCCGGTCCATACGGTAATTTCTCTACAGTGCGACAGAGAGTCGCGTGGGTATGACGCAATCGTTAGCCTATTTTTTACAAAAACGTCTTCTACGAAGTCATAACGTAAGATACAAAGTAATGGAGCCTTTTATACATTGTCGTGTTTCTTTAGAAATAAATAATGGACAAATGGAGTCTGTGGACGCTTCAGATGTAAAGTTATTCGCTGTCAAAGTGACGCAAAAATGAATGGGAGTCAATGGAATGCTAACAGCAGGTGAAGTTCTGCTACAATGGCGGCGCCCGCGGAGGCTTCAGTTTCCGGCGGATGGATTACCCCCTTGGCAGCAGACAGCGACAGAAACTTCTTCTTCTTCTTCTTTGGTGTTTATTGGCGGTTGGCAACCTAGCTTATTGGTGCATTACCGCCACCAACTGGAATGGAATATGGATTCGGTTATTTGCTTTTATACAAACTATAATCAGACATAAAACCAAGCAAAACAAATAAACAAACTGGAAATTAAACATAATAAATAAACAAACGCTATATTATTTTATGTAATTTACTTTCTTTCACAAATGTAATAATTTCATCATACACTTTACTATCCGTTTCCCTTAATAGACCCGACAAAGTAAAGTCATAATGTTTTATTTTCTTCACTTATTGAATAAGGTGACATCTCTCTTTGTTATATTTCCTACAATGGATTAATACATACTGTTTCTTGTTGGCTACAGTGTATGCATTCCCCAGTTGAGTGTTTTCCAATTTTAGTGTACTGTTAAGTCCAGTATGACCTATTCTCATCCGAGTTATGATACTTCAAGCTTCTCCCAGCACCAACTCGTTTTTGTATATTGTATAAATGTCTACCTGTTTCATTATCATCCCAATATACCTGCCATACTGATTGTGCATATGTTCTTATGAGTACTTTAGCTTCCGTTTTACTTAATGGGACCTGAAAACAGGGTTCCCACACCTTGGTTAACCTCAAATTCAAGGACCTTTCAAGGACTTTCCAGGTCCAATAGCCTAAAATTCAAGGACCTAACGCTCTGGTCATCTTCATTTAGGGGTCACACTTGGCTCTGTCGCGGTCAAAACCGAAGCTTTGAGATGCAACTTTTTTCCCCCCAGAAAAACCAATGTAATATATCTTTGTTCAATAATATTTTATGATACTACGCAATATTTATAAAAAAAATTATGAGCAATTTTTTTTCCATTTGAACTAATATATATATATATATATAATTAAAAAATATTTTTTTATTTTCACATTAAAAGTGGAAGCCTTTAAAATAATGTTTGAAGTGAGAAAAGTGCCATTTGGAGGCGTTTAAAAAAATAAAAACTTGTAATGTCCTGTAACCAACTGTATAGCTCCCAATATTGGCTAGGATGGCTTGAGGAGAAGTACATCATGGACTAACTTTCATTTTCAAGTGAACTTCTCTTTTAACAAAGCGCGTAACTAACGTAAATCAAACAAGCTAGTAGGCTACGTATAGGCCACAAAGTGTTGCCGAAGTAACACATTAGCGGACCGGAGGGAATAATATGGATTTTTTTCCAGAAAACTTCTTGCACAAAATAAATTTAAGCACTTTCAAGGACTTGTATCTATTATGCACGTTTTCAAAAACTTTCCGGGGCCTTGAAATCTTTTTTCCCGATTCACAAACTTTCAAGGACCCGTGGGAACCCTGTGAAAATCTACTTGCTTTATTCTTAAAATATTTTTAGCCAGAATATACACCTTCTCATTTCCTTCCACACCAACACGAGCAGGAACCCAAATGAAACGTGTAGAAATACCCATAACTTTCATATCATACATCTTACAGAATATCTCAATAATATCCATCCTAACTAATGACCTGCCAAATCGTATACTTTCAAGTGATGAGTAGCTATCTGATGCAATGACAGTGTTTTTAATTTTCTTCTCTATCCACTGCAGGGCCAGTAATATTGCCAACAGTTCTGTTGCATGCATATACTGACAAATGATTGGTTACTCTTTTCTTAATAAAACAATCTCTCATTGGAATATATACTGTCAC
Organism: Phoxinus dragarum; assembly: GCA_033366665.1. Classification (NCBI taxonomy): domain Eukaryota; kingdom Metazoa; phylum Chordata; class Actinopteri; order Cypriniformes; family Leuciscidae; genus Phoxinus; species Phoxinus dragarum. Next base: position 5,915 of record JARPMJ010003076.1, read on the forward strand.
ACCTGCAAATCCTGTTTCAGGATCTTTGGATCAATCCATCTGTAAATAAAACCACTGAACTTGGATAATGTTCCTTACAAATAATTCTGGACTATAAACCATGTTGGAAGTTGTATCAAATTATCTTTCAATTCCTGCTGTATATTGAGGTCAACATTTGGAAAAGAGAATAAGCAAGGAAAAGAGAATAAGCAAGGAGGAATGGAAGAAATACTTGTAAATACTCCTACTGTAAATAAATGGACATACCCAATCACTGAAAATGAATGAATCCCAATACACAAAATGCAGTTTAAAAAAAGTAGCGTTTATTGAATTACTTACAAAAATAACAAATCGGTTTTGTTTCAGTGAAAGAAAATATAAACTTAGCACACAAACCTAATTTCTGCTAACAGACTCCTAAACTACTAACATTAATTCAAAAGTATTATAAAGAGCATCTTCAACTTCTATATACACCTTATATCGACCAGTAGATGCACTAAATACCAACTAAACAAATGCATGTGGAAACCAAACACAAACCAAAGGTTCCTGGAACAGTTAACGTTAGCTTCACTTCAGCAGATCCCAAACACTGGCGCCACGAGGAGAAGCACAAGCCTGTGAAGAATGAGAAATTACATTTAGAAGTTATAGGACAATGCATTTTTCTAAAAAGTTTAACAGCTTGAATGCTCGCATTAAAGCGAAAGTGTGTTCCAGTGATTGAGGATAGAACCAGCCGATGGGAACATGCTGGCACCGAAGACATAGCACTGGGTCTAGTCTCCCTCCATACATACACACAAGAGTATTAAAAACCTCGAGCATGCCAAGAATGGAGGTACGTCATTCAAATAACCGTCAGAAGACTTTACTCTAAGATGTATCACGAAAACATATAAAATAATCAAGAAGATATAAGAACTCGAATCAAAATTTCACATACCATCGAACACGTTTTCCGAGAGCTGCAGCAGACAGAGAGACAGAAACATGGCCGCTCGTGTTCTTTTATACCAGCAGAGCGTGTGTCGTCATCTCAGCGTTGAAAGGAAACATCCAATCATCGGACGCCTCGGGTGGAAACGTCACATGCTAATAACGCCGTCGTCCGGGGGCGATTGACGTTTGCATATATATATATTTTAGAATAATATTCCAATTATTCTCGCTACACATTTTTTTCGAACTGTAATATTATTCATAAGAGGAATTCCTTGTTTCTCGAAAACTGGTTCATTAATGGAGTTGGCTAATGTTAGTGAACCAGATGTTTGACAATGATGGTAATTACATGATTTTATTTCAAGATACCAATTTCCAGTATCTAGGAAAAAAATATATTTTTTATTATGCACTATTATTATGAAAGTACATAGGCTACAGATTTCGTTTGTGAGGGAGACCCGATTCTCAACGACACCGTATTGCTGTACTGCAAACATACATGAGTATTTGATATACAACGGTATAATGTTTAAATTTACTATTAGAACAAAACAAATATTCGTGATATACAAATGGAAATTGACGTCTTCAACCATCTAATACGATTAAATAAAATTGAAATAACGACTGTCCACCCACCCCAGGAGTGTAACGGGTATCACGTGACAACGCATGCGCAGTGGGTCTAAATAACCTTTGTTTGAATTTTTTTAAACGGATGAAATATTGAAGCCATGCTCTGGCCATATATATCTATATCGCCGAAAAAAATATAGTATTGCTGTGGCATACTGTGTAAATTAGGGTAAAATAAAATAAAAATGTGCGCGACACATTAGAACCATAGAACTGACTGGACGGACGCGCGCGGAGGGCAAAGTTCACACGGAGGCAAGATGGCGGCTTCCTGTGACAGGTATTGTATTGCTGTGGCAGGGTAATAGGATTATGTGTAAATAAAATCAAAGATGCAGCTATTTGAAATGTTCCTTTTACTTTTTGTGTGATTTGAATACCTACATCGCTTTACAGTCTTTGTGAGTTATTCCTCACTATGTCTAAAATCTTTCCTTACAAAAGACGTTTACTGTTGTGGTACCATGGTACAGTGATGAATCGTCGTTTTATCTACAGTAAAGGGTTTGTCTGATTTTAATATAATTAAAAAGCGTTAGCAACAGTGTCCGCACAGGTTACTGTTTTTTATCCTTTGTGAACTCAAGGTATTGTCTTTCAGTTTGTTGCTGATTCTGCTGTTGTGTCTGAGCGCTCAGGCTGTGGATCGCAGCAACTTTAAAACATGCGACCAGAGCACTTTCTGCAAGTGAGTATGATCAGTCCACTAAATATAAATGAATAAGCGGGACGAATTAGCATGAACCGGGGGATATCTGAAATGTGTGTGCGGTGCTCTCATGTGATACGTGTTACTTTTATAAGCGCTGTTCAGGATGGACCAATCACAGTGGTTTGTGATTACACGGGTTGTTAAAAAATCGTCTAGGGCCTTTTGATTTGCTGTTATATTTCTTACCGATCTTTGAAATTAATACACGTGGATAGTCGAACTTTTTAGTTTGCACGTCTTTCAAATTTTAAGAGAAAAACAACGTCACACAATAGAAGATTTCACTCACTGAGCCAGCATGCGCCCCCTGTAGGAAGACATATTAATGAAACTTGACAATATTGCTTCCGCACTATTATTAATTTTTGTACAAATGAGTTCTATAATATATGGTGTAAGCTATCCTTTATTCATTAGGGGTTCAAAAGCATGGAAGCTTGTTTCCGGCACAGAATCAAACATTTTAAAAGATAATTGCGACTTTCTGACTCAAAATTGCGAGTTTACATCTCGTGATTCTGACTTTATTTCTCAGAATTACGTGATATAATGTTGCAATTGTGTGTTATAAAGTCAGAATTGTGAGATATGAACTCACAATTGCATGTTATAAAGTAATAAACTTGCGATTGCGAGAAACTCGCAATTCTGACTTTTTCTCTCGCAATTGTGAGTTTATATCTCGCAATTCTGACTTTATAACTTGCCATTTCGACTTTATATCAGAGATGTAAACTCGCAATTGGGAGAAAAAAAAGTCAGAATTGTGGGATTAAAAAGTAGAGACTTGAAACTTTGAAGGATGGTACTAGTAGTGCCCTCACCGTCTACAACATCACCAAGGCTTGCCCGAATCAGCCTGAAGGTGGTGCTACAGCGATCAAAAGTATGAAATCGCTCATAAATCCTAAACTGTTTGTCGCAGGATGAACAAAACGCATGTCTCGGATTTGATCTGCTCTCTAACATTTTTGTGAAAAACCACGATTCCAACAAACCCGTGCAGAAAGATTCTCTGGAGTCTGTATGTCAATAGTTATAGGAAAAGGTCTCAATTTCCATTCATGTTCGCGACACCAAAACGTTTGAACGTAATAATGAGATAATTTTACCCAGTTTGGTACACCTATGTTGGGCTCTATCTGTGGTCATATGGAAAAGGATGCTGGGTGGCGCTATAAAAAACAAAATGGCTATGGCTACGCTACAGTCGGCCCGATCGACTTGAAAACTGGCATACAGTGTGTTTGCCAGAGGTGCCATGATTGGCTCTGAGGATATTCCCCAATCTCAAAAAACACGCCAGCTTTAGCTATGGCTGAAAATGGCTTTTGTTTTGCATAGAAATTTGATTTACGTAGAACTTCACAAAATTAGGTGAGCACATGCAACATGATTCTAAAGAAGCACGCAAACTTTTATGAAGATCAGGACATAGGTGGTGCTATAATTGTTAAAGCTTTAAAAATCATATATTTCCTTGGTAAATTACCTTTATTGGCTGTAAATGATCTTTTCCATCTCTGATCTAGATGGTTACAGGCTTGCTAACCTAATACGCATGTGCTTAAAGGCCTTAAAGCGCTTGAACCCTGTTAATTGCTGCTTGCAGCTTTATTTTCAATGGTAGTTGCTTGGCGCATGACTCCCATGAAAGAGCATAATATAAAGCAGTCGATGCGGAGTCAGTCCCCTGAGGAAAAACTTACATGTCTAATTGATTCTTGCACGAAAATATAAAGCCTTTTCATCAGATACAATTGTTTGCCATGTCCACATTCAAAATGAGGCAGAGATGTCGCATGTCTGATGTGTTTTCTGTGTGCGTGTTTGTAGGCGTCAGAGGGAGCTGAAGCCTGGTCAGTCTCCGTACAGAGCTCTGCTGGACACGCTGGAGCTGAGCGACTCCAGAATCACCCTGCAGCTCATCAATGACAACAACAAGGTCACAAAATATACCAAAGCAGAGTTGTTAAAGGGATAGTTCACCCAAAAAGGAAAACTCTGTCAGTAATTACTTTCCCTCATGTTGTTCCAACCCCGTTAGACTTTCGTTCATCTTCGGAACACAAATTAAGTTATTTTTTATTAAATCTGATAGCTGTCTCACTCACTCACTTCTATTGTAATTTAAACTTGCCGCCCCAGAAAGTTAGTGAAGACAATGTTACAACTTGAACCGGCGCTGCACAGACCGATCAGTGAATGACATCAAAGTACCGCGAGAGCGAATAGAGAGTAGACGGCTCCTAATGCTATTTGAATCGCTCTCGCTGTACTTTGATGTCATAAACCGATCAGTCTGTGCAGCGCCGGTTCAAGTCGAACAAGCATAATGTTTAAAGTAGTCCAAGTTGGCTCGCTATTGGCCGACGCTGGTCATGTGTGTGATGCGTGCCAATAGTGAGCCTACGTTCTGATGTACAACACAGAAGCGCTGCGCTGTTACACTACGTGAACTCGTTATTTTAGGTATTAACAGAAAGTATTCTCGTCGCTTGATAAACTTAAGGTTGAGCCACTATAGTCACTTGGACTATTTTAACAATGTCTTTAATAACTTTCTGGGCCGGCAAGTTTCAATTGACCGTTCGCAAAGACCCGCCCCCCTTAGTTACTGTCGCTATGTCCGACAAGCTACCCTGCTTTCACGCACACCATGTTCTCACGCAGTGAAAAATACATCGCGGAGCAGAGAGGACACTGACAGACAGGACAGACCAGCTTACTTTTCAGTTATTTTTAGTTTTTTTTAAAAGAAAATTAAACAATAAATACCGTTTTGTGGCTCTTTAATGTGTCTGACAGATCGCTGTAGAGCATCAGTTAAAGCTGCTCGTGAACCGATCATCTCTTCCTTCTAGTTCATTTATAGCATCAAATAAACATGAATGAACATCAGAAGGAATGTAGTTTTAACCGCGGAAAGGCGTCAGCACACTCCGCTTCTCAAGTTCAAATCCTCCCATGTTAATCTACTAACTCTCCTGACTGCTTTGTTGGACAAAATGGCGGATGGCGAAGTATGATTGGTCAGATCACCTGTCAATCAAGCTCCCTGCGAAGGGTCAATTACAACAGAAGCCTATGGAGGAGTGATCCAGCTCTCAGATTTAATCAAAAATATCTTAATTTGTGTTTCTGAAGATGAATGAAAGTCTTACAGGGTTGGAACAACATGAGGGAGAGTAATTACTGACAGAATTTTCATTTTTGGGTGAACTATCCCTTCAACCGATAACTTCATCTCAAAGTTGGTTGTTTGGGTTAAAGTCTCTATTCACCATTCTTATTTTTTGATAAAATATTGCAGTGTGTTGTAAATGATTTATTCGTGCACATCATTTCTTTCTTTAATTTTCTAATGCATCTGCCCTCGTAATCTTTAATCAAAGACATTGAAGTCTCCCGCCCCTTGTAATGACGTGCGAGGGCGGGACAATAAGGGCCGGACACATGAGATCACAGAAATAGAAAACGACAATGCTCCAATAATTTTATGACGGACAAAATCCTGCCCTACATGTTTTTTCCCCGTTGGAGAAGCCATTTCACATATAGACGTTACGATATAGAAGAAAAGATCCAGAAAACTTCATGCCATTTGGAAATTTTAGGCACTTCACGATCCGATCCGATGTAATCTTTTTAAGGATTCCCCTAAATTAAAAGCTACTCTGTGGAGTTTAATTGTGAACAAACACATTTACATGTTCACATTCATTCTTAAGGTCTTAAAAATATGTGGAAAGCATTTCCTTCCCCAACAATGGCAAATTAATCTCGTGAAAAATATCGATATGGAAACAAATATTGTGATAATATTTTTGGCCATATTGCCCAGCTCTGTGTTGTGCTCCATACTAAGTGTGAGAGATTTGAGACTCTTGTGTTTGTTTGTAGGTCCGCTTGTTGCTTGAGCTGTACAGACTGCAGGGCAACATGACTCGGGTGAAGATTAATGAACTCAAACCACTTAAGCCCCGTTACGAGGTTCCAGATGTGCTCATCTCTGATCCCCTTACTGAACCGTAAGTCAGATCTACTCGCACCATCAGAACGGCTTTTACTGTATGTACATTAGTGTTGCTCAATGAGGGCATCGTGGTGTTTATTTAAGTAGTTTACGTTGAAGATTTACAGGGTAAAACTTGTGACTACTTGCAAAATAAAATGGTTTGCAATATTCTAACACCGAGAGTGTTTCCTATCGGTGAATTGGAGGGCATCCAGTGCAGACAGAATCACTGATAATTAGGGATGCACCGATATAAATATTTTATTTGAAAGGCGATAACCAATAAATTGGCCGATAAATTTAAATCCAAATTTTTACATACATTTTGAAAGCCTGATTACAAAACTAAAGTCTCATCATTAAAAACGATGTCCTAAGCACACAATTATAATGCTGCCCTTAAGGGAAAAAATTTGAAAATGTTTTAGTTGTTTTTTACATTTTAATGTAAAACATCTTGTATAATATTAACTGCTGTATTGTGGCATTCAGCTACATGCTTTTTAAATGATATGTAAGTGATTAATAGTAATAATAATAGGCATATACACCAAAATATAAGTTAAGTAAATAATAATATAGTACTGTTTAAAAGTTTGGGGTTGGTTGAAAGAAGTCTCTGCTTACCAAAGCTGCATTTATTTTATTAAAAAAATCCAGTTAAAACAGTAATATTGTCAAATATTATTAATTTAAAAGAACTGTTTTCTATTTGAATATATTTTAAAAAATAATAAATTAATACATTTATTCCTGTGATCAAAGCTGAGTTTTCAGCAATATTACTCCAGTCTTCAGTGTCTCATGATCCTTCAGAAATCATTGATGTTTTGATGCTCAAGAAACATTTATGATTATTATCAATATTTTTGTGGAGACTGTGATACATTTGATGAATAGAAAGTTCAAAAGAACAGCATTTAAAATTGAAATATTTTATAAATGTCTTTACTGTCACTTTAATGCATCCTTGTTTGAATAAAAATATAAATTTTTATTTAAAAAAATTACCCCAAACTTTTGAATTGTTGTGTATCACTATTATATGAAAAAGAAATATGAAGCAGCACAACTGTTTTTAATAAGAAATGTTTTTTGAAAAGCAAATCAGCAAATTAGAAGGATCTATTTCATGTTTTAAACTACATTCAAATAGAAAGCAGTTGTTCTTGGTCAACCGCTATAAGACCACTAAAGGCCTCATTATACTTCTGCGTCGATCTCACGCCGTAGCTACGTCGTAGGCTGTGTGTAGCGTGTGTACCCTTCGGCGTACCCTGACTTGGTTTGTAGGGAAAGACATATATTCAAATGCGCATAACTATAGAATTAATTCTTGATGGCACGTGAGCGCCATCAGCGTTTCTCACAGGTTCGAGTTTAAAGTCTGTGTAGAGAGAACGGTGTCGTCTTAGCGGTCTCTAATTTAAAGGGCACCTATTATGACATTTAAAATGTTCCTAATGTTGTTTTGGGAGTCCCCAACACAACAGTTTTACGGCCATGCAATGTCAAAAAACACATTTGTTTTCGTATAATATGCATTTATTTTTACCTGATTTGCTCACCGACTCCCAAATGATTCGTTCAACGACTCGTTTTTCCAAACCCCTCCTTTGCGCGACGCTAATCTGCGGTGATTGGTCAGATGACCCAGCAGTGTTTACAGAGATAATACTTATTGTTTAACACGGAGTACAATGATGCTTTTATCAATTAAATCGTGTTATAATAATGATTATAGTCCACTGCTTTGTAGTTTGTAGTAAAAAACTAAAAATAAGATAAAGAATTTAATGTTATGTTAGCGAGCATAGCCAGAGTTCATATTGTAAAAGCACAATCAGTCTTTGTTTGCGTTAGCCCGATGCATAAACATATCGTTTAAAAAATAAATAAAAAAAATGCATTACTACATTACAAAATTACTACGAGGTATTATTCTTTAAGACAACTCCGAAACCAACGACAAACACTTCACATATCTCAATACAATTGCCATTGAAGACCTAGAAGCTAAACGGTGCTTACACAACAAACAAAATAATAATTAAGCATGCTACATAAAACATAAAAGCAACAATTATTAATAACACTTACAGGTTGTGATACGGAGGAGGAAGCTGATGCAAATACACTTGGAACTGAACCTTCCTTCAATATCAGTCAGCTCGCGAATCCAAGTTTGATTGCATTTAAAAAGCAATCGTCTTCAAAATGGCGCGAGCAAAGCACAAGGCTCGGACTATACTGTGTGGTATAGCTGTATATATGAATTGTAGCCACTTAGTCTTCAAATGCTCCTCCTTGGGCAGATGGAAAAAGTTTGCTTTTGAGTCGCACTTCAGAACACAGCGTCTGGTCCCATGATGTTTTCAAGTTTTCCCTGGAGCGCAATAAGTGGGCGTATCGTATTCAAATAACTTGACAAGTTGACGTCATCTAGTCAGAGAAAAAGCTTCGGTCTTCTAACGATTCATAAAAATGACTCCGAGTCGACTCTAACTTTTGAAAGACAATAACTTTATATACGGTGCACTTTCATATTTCAAACTTTGCAGGATGTTTTTGTTCACTTAGATCTATGTTACACACTACATGAAAGGTAAATTTCTAAATTCCATAATAGGTGCCCTTTAATAACTAATGATCGTTGCGGCAGAAGGGAATCAATCAAAACTAACTTTAGCTGAAAAAATATCTTTATTCAAGAACCGCTATAAAGACAAAACAATCTCTGTTACCTTAAATTATCCGTTTATCTCTGTAAAGCCGCTTTGAAACAATCTACATTGTTAAAAGCGCTATATAAATGAAGATGACTTGACTTGACTCTTGTGTCTGTCTTCAGGCTGTCAGTGGTGTCTCAGGATGAGAATAGTCTGGTGTTGTGTCTGGGTGGGAAAGAGCGGCGGCTCATCGTAAGCGCTCAGCCGTTTCGCCTGGACATCGTTGAGGGTCCTCAAGTGCTCATGTCACTGAACTCCCGGGGCCTGCTGGCCTTCGAGCACCTACGAGCGCGCAAGGACACGTGAGTACAGCAACACAAATCGGACAGAAAGGGCGTCTCATTCAACAAGTTTATTACAGATATTGCCTCTGCTGAACCAATAATACTTAATACTAGAAAAAAATTGCACTGCTTTCTTGGGCTTTATTTCTGATTTCTTTTTCTCTTTCTTCCTTTTATATTGATAAGTCCTTACTCTCATGGGTGCACAGTTTTCACTTCAAGGCCCCTTCACACCAAGAAATATAACTAATGATAATTATATTAGCATCCACACCAACGCATGATATTGTTTCACCTAAATCATCTGAATTACAATCACCTGAATGTTTAAATTGTCAAGATTTAAAACTTTTCCGAGTGGATTTAACACTGGCCCCGGGCCATCGGGCAGTCATGTTTATAGTTATAATTGGGAACTTTTACAACTGGGATTCATACGATAAAACTGATGCTGTTCATATCGCTGTGTATCAAGTGCTAAGGAAGATCTGGAGATGAATAATTAGATATGGTAATGAACATTCAGTTTCTCACACGAGTTGTAAACAGTCGACCAATCACAATAGACTTGGCAGTCTGACCAATCAGAGCAGAGCAGGTTCTCGGAAAGGCGGGGTTTGAGAGACCGAATCCTTAATCGAACCATCTCACACTGTGAGAAAAGTAGTGATGCTGAAATGTATATTTAAAGTGTTTTTTGACCTTTGAAGCATATAAACCTATTGTAGGAGACGTCCGAAACAAAATTAGGAGAGGGGCACTTAATTAATGGGGGCACTTTAAACATGTTTGATCATTTGAACACTTTTTTTTGTTTTTTTGTCCTGCATCTCCTAGCAACGAGGCGTGTGTTTCTGTGTGTGTTTTTGTGTTCAGAATGACTGGTAGTGTGTGTGATGCCGAGTTTTTCTAAGTGTATGTTGTTCATATTTTAAAAGTCATGTAGTGTATTCCAGCCTTTAGTCACAAGGATTTTCTTGATGGATAGGGAAAATTCTGTCGTCATTTACTCATCCTCATATCCATACAGACTCTTAAGGCTTATTTCTTAAAGGGATACTTCACCTCTGTAAAGATGAATGTGTATTTAAAATGGGTCATTTATGTAGTAGAAATGTGAAATTATGTTTCAATTTGGAGCCTTCTAGACTGAGAAAAGCCAGAAAATGTATTTGTCTCTCATGTGGATGAAAGACAAGTCCCAGAATGCACTTGCTTCACTGCCCTACGAGGCCACGGCTACCGGTAACAGAGCGCAGTTAAACACCAAGGCTAGGCTACTAGTGAGTCTCTGTGACGAGTCTGCCCGGGATTTTGAGACCGCCCAAAATGTCCGGGATTCGACTTCTGCGTTCTACAGTCGCCATTCATCATGTTTACTGCGGCGAGCGGGACGAGACTGACAGCCGCGGGAGAACGACTCGAGGCGGTGGCGTGATTACTGATGAGCGGCGCCTGTGAGACGCACCGGTCTCGTATCTCTCACGGAGGAGCGGGAATTTTCTTAGCAATGTTAAAAGTTAAAACGCACATCAACCCATCACTTGTTTAGCGTTCATGTAAACACTACATTCAGATTCACCAATCGGAATGAATTCAGTTAGATTGAAACAAAAGGTGTGCATGTAAACAATAAATGGCGACTGCAGAAAGCAAAAGCCGAATCCCCGACATTTTGGACGATCTCGACGGCCGGACATGTCCGGGAAAAAGAGGATGGTAACCGCTACTACTCAGCTTTCTCCACAGAATTAGAGCCTGTTAGCTTAGCTTCAAATAAAAGATGGCTGACACTATTTGTACATTCTGTGAGTGAGATCCTCCCTCTATGAGCGGGGTTGAAAACATGCGGATCTAGCGCCTCCTACTGGCTGTAGTCTCGAGCCTCTGGCCAAAAAAGCCTCTGATGACGCAATATGACGATTTTTGCGTCATCTGAGGATTTTTTACAAACAAAAAATACATACATCTCTCGTCTCGGGGGACATGAGGGAGGGAAGCACGGTAATTTGAAAATACTACAGGTTTTCTACTGCTACAAAGCTTAATGCTAAATCCTGAAGTATCCCTTTAATAAAGATTAATACAAATGTATTTATTTTGACAAATATCTTGGGTTTTTGTGTGTCTGACTTACTTTGTATGGACAAAAACTCTTGAAACGTTGTGTTCTGCGGAAGAAAGAAATCCTTTGGGCCTGGAACGACACGAGGTTGAGTAAATATTTTTTGGGTGAACTATCCTTGTAAGGGGTTTCCTGCTGCTGGCATGCAATGAAAATAATATTTCTATAGCTTTTTCTTTGTTCACTGTTTTTAAGATCTGAGGGTTAAGATCTCTCACAACTTCTCCACACGCTCTACTTTGATTCTTGCTGTTGCTTCTCGTTTCATTTCTGTCTTCCTCTCGCCGCACTAACTAACTCTTGTTGACGCAGGACTGCTGTTATCTAAGCCCAATAGAGCACAACAATGATCGGCCACTTTTTCAGTGACTTGACTTCTGGTTTTCCCATTCAATTTCTTCATGGGAATTTGCAAAAATAAAATTGCAATAAAGTATTGAGCCAAATCAAATTCTGTGATCAACAACCACTGATGTGAATTATACCGCAATGACAATAAGGTGTGAAATTGCTAAATATAAGCCGTCATTGACATATAATTATAAAGAATACAGTATATATGCATGGGAACATTTTGAAATGGCTGCAAAAAATATATTCCAACAACCTTGGATCCATGGTAGGTTTGTCTTGAAGGATTTATTCATTATTAACAAAAGTCATTATGGATTTTTTTAACTATACTGTTGCAGTCCATACATACGGTCACTGTTTGGGTTGGTATTGTACTGTGGTGTTTTATGATCGTGATCTTATTTAATTTTTTTTCACAGCAAAATTGACAGGTTCAAATGACACATTCGTTTGAAAAATTGGGTTCTGGGATTTGTATCTTTTAGATAAAACCTGAACATTTAAATGTGTCAGATATCTCATTCAGAAATACGTTTGTAAATGTTTTTACTGAAATTCTCATCACATTCTATTTTCCTTCCCCTCTTTTTCTCAACTTTCCTCTCCTCTGTCACGCTCAGCAGTATCTCTCATAAAATAAGTAGCACAGTTGGTAGCATGTGGGACTCGCTCAAGAGCATTTTCTCTAGGTAACATCCATTTGTCCAGTTCTTGACTGTAAATAATCGTAGATATACTTCATAGTTTATTTCACTTCATTAAACGTATTGTTTGATGAACATTTATCAATGTTTTTAATTTTTTTAGGAATGCATCGATACGAAAATTTTGGCCGATACTGACAACCGATATTTCTTTATATTTGAAAGCCGATTACCGATATATTTTGAGAGCCTGATTACAAATCTCACCATTAAAAGCCATGTCCCAACCACACAATTATAATGTTCAAGTTATATTTTTATATAGCCAATATGACAGACTTGTTGCACTTCCTTTTTGAAGCAATTCACAACCATCATGGTGAACAGTGTGAATCTGAAGTGTCTCAGCTGAAGGAAATAATCCATTATTTATCGGCTTTAATATATCGGCCAAATTTTCTTATCGGGCGGATAACAATAACATTATAATTATCATATATCGGCCGATACCGATATGGTGGCCGATATATCATGCATCCCTTTTGTTTTTTAAATCAACAGTAGTGTAAATATCTGTAGTTCTCCAAATGAATCATGCTTGTACACTTTAATCAAATAGTACAATATTTGCTTTTGATTAAGTATTAATAAAGATGTGTTCTATATTGAAATACGGTAGTAATTGTGCTACCTAAAATAGTGTTATCTTTAGTGTACCAGTCACAAAATTCATTTTGTAGACTTTTCATCTACAAGCTTAAACTGCTGGGTTCAAAATGTACTTTTTGTCACACCTGTCAGTTGTTGGTGGATCATAAAAATTTACCTTAAACATTTACGGACCATGGAAATGTATTTGGTTAAACAAAACATTTATTTTGCTCCGTTAAATGTTTTATTTATTTACCAAAGTCAATTGTATTTGCTTCTGACAAATGTTAATCTCAAACCTTTATATATAACATGATTTTTATAATGTTATTTATGTTCCTCACTTAAATACCACTACATGCATCTCAACAAAAACATTTCCTCCTTTGTTATAATGGGTGAAAAAAATGTTTTGTGAACAAATTAGTTATCAATTTTTCTTTATTAAGATTTAAAGATTTAATGCCAAAATATAATCTTTAATTAGGCAGTGTCTGTTTACATTTGTGCAAATTAGCCAACCCTCTGTTTACAAGCCTCTTTCACACAGTAATCCCAGTAAATTACCGTAAAATTACCAGAATAACTTTACCGGTAAATACACAAATATGCTGTTCACACAAGCAATGGTGTTTCTGGCTTTTTACAATTAAGATCTTATTCGCATATCAGGACCAAAATACAGCTAAATCGTAAATTAACTTTTCATACTGGTAACTTGCCAAAACCAATTTGGTCCTTCACACATGATCTCTTAACGGTAATTTACCAGTAAAGACTATGTATGAAAGGGGCTACTAACTCCTCCCACCATTGCTCAGATGGTTTAATACAACCATGTGTTGTCACCTACACAATTACGTTTTTCAGATTTAACCAGATTATTGTTTGAAAAGTCAGGTTGACACATGCTCTGTTTAACATGCATTTAAAGGGATAGTTCAACCAAAAATGAGTATTCTGTCATTAATTACTCGCCCTCATGTTGTTCCAAACCCGTAAGACTTTCTTTCATCTTCACAACACAAATAAAGATCTTTTTTGATTAAATCTGAGAGATTTCTGTCCCTCCATTGAAAGCTACGCAAATTCCACTTTGATACTTCAAAATATTCATAAAGAGATCGTAAAACTAATCCATATGAATTGAGCGGTTTAGTCCAAATTTTCTGAAGAGACTCGATCGTTTATAAGATGAACCGATTTAATTTAAGCTTTTATTCACATTGAAACCGAAGCTCAACCGAACCTTCTTGACACATGAGAATGAACCGCATTGGTTCTCGCACGTGTGTCTCAAGCTTGTGTGAGTTGATGTATGATAATATTTAAGGGTGAGTAATTAATTACATAATTTCCATTTTTGGGTGAACTATCCCATTAATAGCAGTGGCCAGTCAAACAAAAATCAACAAATGCTTGTGTTTGTTGTAGAATCACCATATATTTGTGCTTAAAAAAATCGAATTGCTAAGTCAATTTTAGTCAATGAGTCGTATTGATGCATCTCTTATTCAAGAACTTATTAAAGTTCACCCTCCTTTACAAGATTTACGTTTGTATAGTTGTACTATGTATTTTTATTAAGAGAATCTGTCTACTTTCCAGTAAAAGTGAGTCGGAGGAAATGACAGGACAGGAGAGTGTGGAGAAGCAATCCGACGAGGTGTGTGTGTTTTTTCAATAACTGAACTCTTAACATGCAGATTTATTAGACATAGATCATGTTAAGTGTTAGCATTAAAGGATTAGTTCACTTCATAATTAAAAGTTCCTGATAATTTACTCTCCCCACGTCATCCAAGATGTTCATGTCTTTCTTTCTTCAGTCGAAAAGAAATGAAGGTTTTTGAGGAAAACATTCCAGGATTTTTTCTCCATATAGTGACTTCAATGGTCCAAACGGTTTGAAGGTTCAAATGTCCGTCTCAGTGCAGCTTCAAAGTCTCGACACGATCCCAGCCGAGGAATAAGAGTCTTATCTAGCGAAACCATCACTCATTTTCTAGAATTTTTTTTTACATTTATATACTTGCTCCGTTTATCGCAAATTCTCGTCTTGCACTAGCTGTGATGCGCCACACATTACGTTGAAAAGATCACGTGTGTTCTGGTTAAAAAAGGTAGGGTAGGGCAAAAAGCTACCTTTATCTTATTTTCTCCTCCAACTTCAAAATCGTCCGACATCGTTGTTTTAGCCGTTTTTTGTTGTTGTAAATAACGTTTCACTAGTCTTTGCACGTTCGCTTTGTAAACACTTGGTCGGTTCTTCCACCTACGTCACGCTTGACCTTTCAACGCATTTGTGATTAAAAAGTATGGATATGATATATTTTTTATAAAATGAGCGATGATTTGTCTAGATAAGACTCTTATTCCTCGGCTGGGATCGTATCGAGACTTTGAAGCTGCACTGAAACTGACATTTGGACCTTCAAACCGTTGGACCATTGAAGTCACTATATGGAGAAAAATCCTGGAATGTTTTCCTTAAAAACCTTAATTTCTTTTCGACTGAAGAAAGAAAGACTTGAACATCTTGGATGACGTGGGGGAGAGTTAATTATCAGGAAATTTTAATTCTAAAGTGAACAAATCCTTAAAGAGACTCCTTATATTAGCGTTAAAATATAAACCTAGCTGTTTTAATTGTAACTTTTTTTTTCTTTTATTCATTTAGGATGGACAGATCAAAGAAGAAGAGGATAAACCGGGCATGTGGGAGGAAACATTTAAATCTCATAGTGATTCAAAGCCCAATGGTACATTGAAATATGGTTACATTTTTCCCATTTTATTCTATAACATGGTCAGTTGAATATCGGTAATATAAACTCAGTCAAGTTTGTTTGTTTAAACTTGTAAAAAAAAAATTTTTTTATCTCCATTTGAATCAGGTCCATCATCTATTAGTTTAGATTTTTCTCTGCCTGGTGTGGAACACGTCTATGGCATTCCCGAACACGCCGACACGCTCAAACTGAAAAACACAGAGTGAGTTATGATATGCAGGACACACAAGCAGATTAACCAGCAAAAATATGGAGTTTATAATATGACAAAATGATTTGAATTTGAATTATTGGCTAAAATGCTCCGTTCGGCTTTCCTGAGAGCCTCTGCTCTTCACTGTGGATGACCTGTGAGCTACTCTCTGTACGATCTGAATTTTCTGCGTTTTGAGTTTCAGAAATCTGAATTTGAAGTTCTGAATTTCTTCTTCATCTTGAAAACTTGAATCTGTATTTTTTTAAACTGTATATTTGCAGTCTAAGAATTCAGGACAAAAAAACCCAGCTGTTTAAAAAGACATGTCTATAAAATTCAGCCATAAAAACATTTAAATTTGTTAAATTTCAAATGTTCAATATTCGTTTAAAGAAATCAAATTCTGAACTATTTAAAATTCCACATAATATTACATTTTGTTAGATTACACTTGTCAATAATTCAAATGTAAACAATTCAAATCATTTTGTCATATTATAAGCTCCATACTATGGATGAATGAATTTTGTTGCTGGTCCAGGGTGATTATTACTGGTTTTGCGCATAGCCATGCTGTTCTGATAAAAAGATTTTATGCTGGTTAAGCTTATAAAGAAACCTGATGTGAACAATACTAGTCTAGTTGAACAAACTTTGAGATTCAAAGTTGGTTTAAAATCAGACAAAATCCAGCCTGGAAGTTTAATTACTTCTCATGAGAGAGTCGGCACAATTCCCTTCTCTGCTGAAAATAATGGTATTGTAAGACCCCGGCTGATCGGCCCAACTTACGGTTTCCGGCCAACCGGTGAAGGGACGCGCATGTTACCGTCTTTTTAGCTTCACAAAGTAATTTGGTTAAATAAGACACATGTTCTCATATGCAATCATCTCGGTTTAATCTGACTCAATGAATTAAAAAGGTTCAATGTGACAAATTAAGGTTACGTTTACACTTAAAAATAGTTACAAAATTGGTGCATATGATAATAACTTAAACCATTAATTGTACCCAGCATAAATGTAAAATGTTACCAAAGAGAGAGAGATAAAGAGAAAGAGAGAGAGCCAAAGGCAGAGGGCCTTTGACTCAAGAGCAGGCCAGCATCCGAAAAGAGACCAAACAACCGTTACAATCTTCTTTTATCATTTCCCCCGACCATGTGACTAACACCCAGTTGTGAGATATTCAAACTGACCAATCAGACAATCACAACTTCCCCCATTGTCCAAAACCTCTGGCCTACAGGCCTAGATCACTATCAGCACCGCTGTGCCTTTAGAGAAGAAGAGAAGAAAAGCAAATGTCTTTGTTCCTTTCAAATATCTTGGATTATTTCCAATCTTACAGTATCGTCATTAAAAATGTCATCGCTGCGTCCAAAATTGTGTACTGTCTGTGTGAAAACGTTAGAATTTGAATTCACTTTTTGCGAACGCTAAAACAGGATGCGCTATATAGTATGAATATGGGTAGTATGAATGAAATTCGGAAGTACTACATCCGCCATGTTGTTACTGTCACGTGACCTACCAGCGTCAGTTGTGTATATTCATAAATCCTCTCCCGTGACCGTGACCTCATGGGATAGTAAAGTGTCTATCGAATGCACACTTCAGAATCTCACCGGAAGTAGTAGGTCATTTGAGGGCTTTTCGTCTACTGTTTTTCAAATACTGCCTCTAAAATGGCCGCCGCTACCCACAATGCACCGTTCCATAACGTCTACGCCCGAGCTCTATACTAGGGAATTATTAGATTTTTGGATGCAGTGCATGAATTTTAACTCATTTCCGAGGCAGGACGAAACAACTGCTGATGCCATGAAAGTTTGAGAAGGCAGCTGATGAAAATATCTGACTATAATAATGAGAGTGAATCAACTGAATTTATTCATTTATATAGATTCTCAAATAGTTTAAAAGCACTTTGAAAAGATTTAAAGTCCCCCTGTAGACAATCATTTTATCCCTTAAAACTCGACTTTGATCACCAAAATTACATATTTAAACATCTTTTTGTCTAAGCATATAAAAAAAACATAGACAAATAAACAACATTAAAACCTTGATTTTCACCACAGGGGGACTTAAATATATTCATTTAAAAGTGGAATATTGTCAAACTATAATTGCTTATGTGTAAAGCTTTACTGATATAATGTATAAAATTCAGATAAAACTATATAATAAATAATACACAGCAAAATCTGGATAATCTATGCTTGCTTTTATTGTGAACTAATTTATTTTGGAGCAAGAGATACAGGGTAAGTGACTTGATAAATGTCTAATGTCAGCTAATATGTCCAGTTTTGGCTTTCCCAGAATAAAACCTGCTTTGGAGTCGGTTAGCGTTGTAGTGTAAGATACCCGACTTTGCTCAAACTAAACTCAAGCTAACATCCCTTCACGAAATGGGCCACAGCAAACCAGCATAACCTATTCTGACCAGCCATACTACAAACTAGCCTGAATATTGAACATTGTTAAAGGCCGTGTTGCAGGTAAAATTTTTCAACGAATTTGTGCAATTTGCTTGTTTGTATTTTATGTTGTTGGGTATCACAAAACGGAATAAAATACGAAAAAGTAGGTACTATCTTACAGCGCCAACGATTCTCCTTTCCGCCACAATGCATTCCATGACGTCACCTTGGGGAGAGAGTTTACCAAAGCCCGCCTGGAGAGCGCTGAGAGTGACTAAAGAGACGAGTAGTAGACGAGAGTATTCAGATTATAGAACATGATCATTGTCTATACAACACATCTCTAGTCACCTATAACTGTTTAAGTTGGTTCATAAGACTTCGTGAAAAAAGTAAACAAACAATTAACATAGGCTACTCGTGCGTGCTGGCTTGAAGGGGACCATGATCCTGCCTGAGATGTGTCGTGTGTATGCTATATCTTCAGCACAAACGGATTCAGGCAGCATGCATTCAGCATTCAGTCACATCTGGTCGCGGGGTGAGTTCCTCGACTTACTACTGCCCTACAGCACAAGCTTTTCAGCGCAGTTTCCACGGGACGGCACCACCCGCACAAGCACCTGCCAAACACCGCGACAGACACGCGCCGGCTACGTTTGCAACAACATTTTCACCGGAGGAAGAGAAACGCTTAGAAACGCCCATATAGCTAGCACGAAGCCTTCTATTTATAGATGACAAAGACAAAGTTTACCAGTACTATGACAAAGGCTACCGGTAACGTTATTTATCTGAACTAACGTCATGATCACCGCCACTATAAAGAAAAGTTTATTTTTCAGTCGGTGCTATTCAATGACAGTAAAAAAAAATATGTGTTGTTATCTCATTGCTGCGTTGCTAAATGATAGCAACTCACCAGGACACTTCACCAACTCTCCACTCATTCTCCTCGGACAATGCATTTCATCGGCTTTGACGGCCATCAGGCTACCTTTCCTCCACGTCTCCCCAACGTGACGTCATCACCGAATTGCGTGAAAAAAAACGTTAATACCAAAAACGTAAAAAAACTGGTATTTAAGACCATTTTTGAGACATTTTAAAAATGATATACATATCTTGAGTGATATATGTACCCATTAATCGACAGTGGTGGTTAGCCTGCAACATGGCCTTTAAAACGAAGAAACATTGTGACAACAGCTTATCATTCGTTTTCATCACTAAACCAGTGACAATAGTGTTTCATTGGCCCATTGTTGTGGTGTGTTTTTCTCTTAGTGGGTCAGACCCGTATCGGCTGTACAACTTGGATGTTTTTCAGTATGAGCTACACAACCCAATGGCCCTTTACGGGGCAGTTCCCGTCCTCATATCTCACAGTACTGAGCGCACCATGGGCATCTTCTGGCTCAATGCAGCAGAGACATGGGTGGACATCAGCTCAAATACTGCAGGAAAGGTGAGTGTGAGAAACTGCTATTTGCTAATGCTTTTGGTTAACAAGGTTCAAATAAAGAACCTTAAAGGAACACAGCGACTTTTTTGGGACTTTATCTTATTCACCGTATCCCCCAGAGTTAGATAAGTCCATACATACCCTTTTCATCTCCGTGCGTGCCGTAACTCTGTCTGACGCACACACCGCTAGCCTAGCTTAGCACAAAGACTGGAGGGTAAACGGCTCCAGCTAGCATACTGCTCCCAATAAGTGACTAAATAACGCCAACATTTTCCTATTTACATGTTGTGATTTGTATAGTCACAGCGTGTCCAAATAACAAGGTCACATGAGACACGGCCATCTTCTAACCGTATACATACTGGGAACTATATTCTCAGAAGGCGAAGCACTGCTTACTGATTTTCTTGCAAGCGCCTGAGACGCCCCGTGGTGAGGACGAGAGTTCGCTCAGTGTTGCGCTAATCACTCCAACCAAGTAGCAGTGCTTCGCCTGATCGCAAAATCGTTATTTTGTCACTTATTGGGAGCAGTATGCTATCTGCAGCTGTTTACCTCCAGTCTTTGTGCTAAGCTAGGCTAGCGGTGTGTGCGTCAGACAGAGTTAAGGGTATGTATGGACTTATCTAACTCTGGGGGATACGGTGAATAAGCTAAAGTCCCAAAAAGTCGGCGTGTTCCTTTAATGTTTAAAATAGAGAAGCACAGTATATCGGAGAGCATTGCAGTATTTTCTGATTTTAACATTAGTTTGTTATTAAACGCACATTTTCTGTGTCAGTGCGTTTCATGTTCAAATGTTTTAGCACAATCCATTTTTCAGACTCTGTTTGGAAAAATGCTGGACTTCGTACAAGTTTCTAGTGAAGCTCCTCAGACGGATGTGCGCTGGATATCGGAGAGTGGTATTATCGATGTCTTTATAATGTTGGGACCAAAACCTACTGATGTCTTCACTCAGTACGCCTCACTTACAGGTACAAAAACACACGTACCACCGCACATTTCACTTCATACTGTGAGTCAGCGCTAAACATGAAAATAACATTTCATGCTATTTTTGCTGTTTACGTGCCCTAATATTTTTCAAAACTGTATGAAATTTTTATGAAATTTCCGCATAGTTTTGCCCACTGTCTTTAGCTCTCAAATCTCATTCATGCTTTTTCTTATTCATTTAGGAGACTAAAAATAGGGATTCTCCAAAATGAAAATTCAGTTCACTAAAATTACACATTCAAACTGAATTTTATCATGAATATTGATAAATGTATATATTTGTTTTGTGTTGGATTGTGCTGTCATCATGTATAATTTAAGGTAATAATGTAAAAAAACAAAAATAATCTGTGAAAATTAACCCCCAAAAAGGGGTAAATGTGGTAGTAATAAAATGTTTGCTCATTTACTTATTAATAAGAAGTTATTAATCAAATACAATTTGGTTTTAGATTTTTTTTTAAAGCCAACTTAATTTTTTAGATAAAATTTCACAGGATTTGAACGGATCCAGGAATGCAAAAATATGCATTATGAGTCGAATCATGTCCTTTATTCTTTGTTTTTAAGGCATTTTGAATGCTTTTCATTTACCTTCCTCCCTAACCGTAACGTTCTCTTCCTCAGGGACTCAGTCATTTTCCTCCTCTCTCAACGCTGGCATACCATCAGTGTCGCTGGAACTATAATGACCAGGAGGATGTAAAGGCTGTTGATCAGGGCTTTGATGAGCACGACATCCCGTATGACATTATTTGGCTGGACATTGAGCATGCAGATGGCAAGCGCTACTTCACCTGGGACCCCAGCAAGTTCCCCCAACCTAAAGACATGCTGCAGGGCTTAATGGACAAAAAAACGCAAGGTGGGACAAAAAATGATGCCCTGCGTAATATAGCTACAGAGTTTGGAATAAATCAATTTTATTAATGTTTTTGGAAGAAGTCTCTTCTGCTTACCAAGGCTGCATTTATTTGATAAAAAAAAAAACAGTAAAAACCTGTGTGTGGTGTGGTGTGTGTGGTGTGGTGTGTGTGGTGTGGTGTGTGTGGTGTGTGTGTGTGTATTAAAAGTAATTTAAATATCGTGCAAAAGTTAATTTATTTCAGTGATTTATTTTAAAAGGTGAAACTAATATATTATATAGACTCATTACATGCAAAGTGAGATATTTCAAGCCTTTATTTGTTATAATTTTGATGATTATAGCTTACGACCTTACGAATTTAGAATTTGGGGATATCTCACTTTGCATGTAATGAGTCTATATAATATATTAGTTTCACCTTTTAAGTTGAATTACTGAAATTAACTTTTGCACAATATTTGAATTTTAAGTTTCACCTGTGTGTGTGTGTGGTGTGTGTGTGTGTGTATATATATATATATATATATATATATATATATATATATATATATATATATATATATATATATAATATATATATTCAGCCTTTTGATGATACATATTTGATGTATTTCTCAATATAGTATTTTATTGAAAAGTCCTAAACCTCTGCAATGTTTTCACAATCCAATCAACAACCACATAAAGATAAAAGCAAGACTCGTCCTACTATATATTTTTTATTTGAAAAGTTGCAAGACGTGGGTGAAAAAATGCAAGTAATGCAAAAGCACTTTATTTGATCATTACGTTTTCCAGTGAGTGTACTAAAATCATCCAGATATTTAGGAAAATCATCCTGATATTTAATGTTGCTTATGAATTATATCGGCAGCAAAATCATTGTGTATATATTAGGGCTGCACGATATTGGAAATAGCTGACTTTGTAATATTTCGTTTTTCTGCTAAATATATATATTACGATATGAAACAATTTCCCCCAGATGATTTGAATAGCTCTATTTGTAAAGAATGAATTATTCTAGATTGATTGGGGTGATTTTGCAGTGCATCTGCATTGAAAATAATAAACAAATTACAAGCATAGATATTTTTCAGGTAAATCGAACTATATTCCGGTACAAATGGACACGTCATGATATCGATGCTAAAAACGATACAACGTGCATCCCTAGTATATATACATATATTATTACCCAGCTCAAACTGAAATAGCTGTTTTTGCCCTGGCTTTAACAGAAGTCATGTGACATTTTGTCTCCTCAGCTGGTGGCCATCGTAGATCCTCACATTAGGGTGGACAGTGGCTACAAGATTCACAATGAGATTAGCTCGCAAAGCTTTTACGTCAAGAACAAAGATGGAGGAGACTATGAAGGCTGGTGCTGGGCCAGGTGAGTAGCTACTTGTCCAGCTGTCTGTTAAAATCAAGATCTTCAGAGCACTGAAATACACTTTTTTTTTTTTTCTCTCTGCTGAAGGGAATTCTGGGTATCCTGACTTCACCAACCCTCAGATGAGAGCTGGTGGGCCAGCATGTTTGCCTATGACCAGTATGAGGTAAGGGGTTTCTGAACAGATGATACCCCTGACTGTTTATTAGATTCTCTCTTACTATTAAAGTCCCCGTGTGGTGAAAATCAAGTTTTAATGTCTATGTGGTGTTTTTAATATGCTTTAAGACAAACCATGTGTAAATTCATAAGTCGACAGCATTGCTGAGTATTTTCTGTTTAAAACTGCAGTGAACCAAAGACAGTCTCAAAAACACGGTTTGAAATCGCTGGTGTTTCTGACGTCACAAACTACCTTGTAACCAATCAGATCAACGTGTGATCGTCAACCAGTGGATCTCTGAGTTGGTGTGAGTGGAGGCGGGGCTCATTTGCATATTCATAGAAACCGCGTATACTAAATGAGGCAAGGGTGTAGAGTTACATTCAAGCTATTTTAAGGCATGAAGGATTATATTTCAAGAAAAAAAAAAGTTTAAATATGTAATTTTGGTGATCAGAGATGAGTTTAAAGGTATACAATTGTCTACAGGGGGACTTTAAAATGTTGAGATTGAGATTTTAGTATTAGTGTAAGTTTGTTAAATCCCTATTGCCTTTGTCCAGGGATCCATGGAGAAACCAGTACGTCTGGAATGACATGAACGAGCCGTCTGTGTTTAATGGGCCTGAGGTGACCATGCACAAAGATGCTCTTCATGGTGTCTGGGAGCACAGAGATGTCCACAACCTTTATGGCCTCTATGTGGTGAGAGACCTGTTTTATTTTTTTCTTCCTTTTTTCTATAGGCACATAAAGGCCCTGATTATTAACTGAACCCACAGTTAAGAAAGCATCTGATCTTTAGTGATGTGGCTGTTTGCATCAGCTCAACTCAACTTTTATTTATAAATTAAAATGGACCAAAGTGCTGTCCATAAGTATTAGACAACTCCAAAATTACACAGAAATTACAATAATTCTAAAATACACAAAGACATCAACACATGACACCAAAAATCAGGCAAATAATCACTCACAGTTCTCAGACCCAATCAGACGTTAAAAGCTTAATGAAATAAATAAGTCTTCAAGTCCTTTTTAAAAGTATTCATGCTTGACAAGGATTTCAAAGATAGCGGCAACTCATTCCAAAGTGCAGGAGCCGCAACTGAAAAGGCGCGATCTCCACTACGCCTCAAGCGAGATCGTGGGGCGGTTAAGAGCATGTTCTGAGACGAACGTAGATGACGTTGAGGCTGATATGGGATTAACATGTCCTTTCTATACTCAAATTCCCAGTTTACAAGTTGTAATTAACAGTTCTAGGAGGACGTGAACGCACCTATAATACTGAAAGGCATCTGTGATGGACTGAAGGAAAATGAAGAGCACAAAAAAGACAGAAGTTGTTGTTGAAAAGTAGTTATTTCGTTCTCTCTTAACAATACATCTGTATCTCCAGCAAAAGGCGACTGCAGAAGGCCTGATTCAGCGCTCGGGAGGAGTGGAGAGACCTTTCGTTCTGACCCGAGCATTTTTTGCAGGATCTCAGCGTTACGGTGAGAAACACCTTCACTCCGGACACGAGCCTCACGTGTTCGTAACTGTGTGGTGATGACTTCCTCTTCCTCTGTGGCTCAGGTGCGGTGTGGACCGGAGATAACGCAGCTGAATGGGGTCATCTGAAGATGTCCATCCCCATGTGCTTGAGTCTGGGCTTAGTGGGCATCTCTTTCTGTGGAGGTGAGCGGTTACTCTAGTGATGATGCAAAGTCTACACTAATGCAACTGAGAAGTAACATACAGTGTTTGCAATGGGTAATTAAAACTGCACACATACAGGTGAAACTCGAAAAATTAGAATACTGTGCAAAAGTTCATTTATTTCAGTAATTCAACTTAAAAGGTGAAACTAATATATTATATAGACTCATTACATGCAAAGTGAGATATTTCAAGCCTTTGTAAACCATAATCATCAAAATTATAACAAATAAAGGCTTGAAATATCTCACTTTGCATGTAATGAGTCTATATAATATATTAGTTTCACCTTTTAAGTTAAATTACTGAAATAAATGAACGTTTGCACTATATTACAATTTTTCGAGTTTCACCTGTATTTAGATAACAGCCGCCAAAAGTTAACTTGTTAATATATCTTGTTAATTAACTGGCAGAAATTTCTGTCATTTATGACAGCGCTTCTCTGCCATGGACAGAATCCATGTTTTCACAGTTATACATCTTTTGAGAGTCTCTAGATCCAAAAAGAAGTGAAGAGGCAGAAACGAGCGATAGAACCGTTGCTTATGCACATGTTAGTTATAAATAAAAAGCATATAAATAAACTGCCTAATGTTATAGAGAGAAATGTCGAGCCCAGGTAGAGGTACAGGACTAAGAATCTTTAGGGGTGTTAATGGACTCAATACATGTGTTTTTGTCAAAGTCTTTGACAAAAACATGATTTTTCTCAGCTTTTTGCTCAATATATCTTTTGATATAATTCATGTTCAGATGTTCATACAACTAAATATTAATTTAAAAAAAAATATTTCAATTGTTTTGCAGTACAAATGCAAATACATTTGTATTAAATTAGAAAAGAATACAAGTATAAACATTTAACTATGATCCTCACTTAATCTGATATCTTAACTATTGCCACCAGGATTTTTGCTTGTTTTCTCCCCAGGTTTATTTAATAAATATAATGTTTTTGAAATACATTTATTTGAAATGGAACTATCCATTTTATAAATCATTTTAATGCATCCTTGTTGATTTAAAAGTATTTTTATTTTTTTATATATATAATTTTTATTTTACTTGGCCCAAACTATTGAATGATAGTGTATCACTGTTTCCACACATGAGAAAACGGCTGTTTTGATAATATTTCACAATATTTCAGTTTTTGCTGTATTTTTGATTAAATAAATGCAGCCTTAGTGAGCAGAAGAGACTCTTTCCAAAGACATGTAACAAAAATGTAACTATTCAAAACTTTTGACCGGTATTGTACATTACATTTACAAAGCAGCACTTTAAGGTCATAATTTCATCAAAGCAAAAGTGAGTGTAAAAAGCTCTTTTCTTTTGGTCACACATGCTTTACCTTTGTCTTTCTGTTCCACAGCCGACGTTGGCGGTTTCTTTAAACATCCCAGCACTGAGCTTCTGGTGCGATGGTATCAGGCAGGAGCTTACCAGCCGTTTTTCCGTGCACATGCTCACATAGACACTCCGCGCAGGGAACCCTGGCTGTTCGGCCCAGAGAACACCGGCCTCATCCGGGAGGCAGTACGCCAGCGCTACGCTCTCCTGCCCTACTGGTACCCAGCTTTTCTACAACGCTCACCACACCGGACAGCCTGTTATGAGGTGAGTCGGCACAGTGACACTCGGGGGAGAAAATTAATGGCGGGCCTGGGGCAAAAATGCCCACCAAATTCAAGATAAGGTGGCAAAAATGCCCTGCACAATTAAACTAAACATAAGAAAGAACATAAGCAGAAAACCCCCAGAAAACAGGTTGCAATGCCGTTCAAGTGTGTGAATAGCAGTTGGCGCTCTGCCTTTATAAAGCGGCACTGAACACCAATTCCATTGAATCGTTCTTCTTCATTGACTGAACAAGCTTGACATAGAAAAGCACCTCTTCAATGTATTGTATCACAAGCTGCCATTGTGAATGCACCAGATTTTAAAAAAATACAAATTAAAAGTTTTAAACTTTTAGAACCAGGGGTTCTCAAACTTTTTTGGACACAGCCCCGTTTAAAACTTAATTTTTTTTTAAATCTGGTGCATTCACAATGGCAGCTTGTGATACAATCCACTGAAGAGGTGCTTTTCTATGTCCAGCTTGTATCACAAGCTGCCATTGTGAATGCACTAGATTAAAAAAAAATTTAAATAAAAAGTTTTAAAAGGGGCCGTGTCCAAAAAAGTTTGAGAACCCCTGGTTTAAAGGAATTGTTCTCCCAAAAATGAAAATCATCCCATAATTTACTCCCCCTCAAGCCATCCTAGGTGAATATGACTTACTTTCAGACGAACACAATGGAAGTTATTAAAAGCACATGCATCCATCATAAAAGTAATCCATACGGCTCCTAGGGGTTAATTAAGGCCTTCTGAAAGAAAAATATCCACATTTAAAATTTCAGCTAAAATCACTAGCTTCCGGCAACGGCCGTACATGCTTTGATCCGTACAGTCGAGTATGACGTATCTCCTCTTCTCTTGGATCGAAATCCTAGGACATTTTTCTTTAAAACTTACTAAATCTAATTCGTGACCGGTGTTTTGTTTTGCTCTATCCTCTGCGCATCTGCGTTTGTCAAATCTCACCTCACCTAAGCTTACGTCATGCGTCGGGTCAGAGGTCACCCTCCGCCGGTGCTCGACTCTCTCGGTAGCGCATGTACGGCTGTTGCCGGCAGCCAGTAATTGTAGTTTATTTAAGTTTTAAAAATGGATATTTTTCTTGCAAAACTGCTTCAGAAGGTGTTTATTAAACCACTGAAGCTGTATGGATTACTTTTATGATGAATGGATATGCTTTTTCTGCTTCAAAAACTTCCATTGCTCCTATTGTGAACTATTCCTGTAAAGCGAAAATGAATGAAAAATTTTGATCTGCTCTTTTGACAAAAAATTTTTTGCAGAGTTGTGCTTTATCACACACATTTCTGTTGAGCTTATGAATGCAATGGCCAATCAGAGGCGTTTAGATTAGTCAACACTGAAAACACCAAATGTAGTATTAGGTTTTAAAAACAAATGTTGTTCATGTCATTGATTGACTCCATCTTTTCGTAGACCTTTATGGGTAGAGTATCCTGGCGACGTAGCAACTTTCTCAATTGAGGATGAGTACTTGATTGGTGAGTTTTTAAACATGAATTATGATTATTCCAAATAACTGTTGTGGCAGAGAAGGCTAACACGGGTTTTTTTCTTTTCATAGGGAAGGATTTACTGGTGCACCCCGTTACCGATGAGGGCGCTACTGGTGTTACTGCCTTTCTGCCCGGGAAAGGCGAGGTAATGTATTTCTCAACAATGAATAGCTCACCCTGAATGGATTTTTATTTCCTCTAAGGGTGTGTTCACACTTGGATTGTTTGGTTGGATTAAAACAAACCCTGGTGCGATTGCTCTGTTAGTGCGGTGTGTTTGAATACGTGTTCGATGTTAAAGGAACACGCCAACTTTTTGTGACTTTAGCTTATTCACCGTATCCCCAGAGTTAGATAAGTCCATACATAACCTTTTCATCTCCGTACGTGCCGTAACTCTGTCTGATGCACCCACTGCTAGCCTAGCTTAGCACAAAGACTGGAGGTAAATGGCTCCAGCTAGCATACTGCTCCCAATAAGTGACAAAATAACGCCAACATTTTTCTATTTACATGTTGTGATTTGTATAGTCACAGCGTGTACAAATAACAAGGTCACATGATGAGACAAAGCCACCTTCTAACCGTATACATACTGGGAACTATATTCTCAGAAGGCGAAGCACTGCTACTTCTGCGGAGCACTGCTACTTTGCTTGCAGCGCCTGAGACGGCCCGTGGTGAGGAGACGAGAGTTCGCTCAGTGTTGCGCTAATCACACGCAGAAGTAGCAGTGCTTCGCCTTCTGATCACAACCTACAATCTACAAATCACAACATGTAAAAAATGTTGGTGTTATTTTGTCACTTATTGGGAGCAGTATGCTAGCTGGAGCCGTTTACCTCCAGTCTTTGTGCTAAGCTAGGCTAGCGGTGTCTGCGTCAGACAGAGTTACGGCACACACGGAGATGAAAAGGCTATATATGGACTTATCTAACTCTGGGGATACAGTGAATAAGCGAAAATCCTAAAAAAGTGGCTGTGTTCCTTTAAAATGGCAATGTTAAATGGACCAGGACTAAATGGTTCGGGGTTTTTTGGTCCGTACCAAGCGAACCGAACACCAAGTGTGAACACACCTAAGTCTCTCTAAAGTCTCAAACACTTGCTCTGGGTTGCTCTTGTAGGTCTGGTACGATGTTCACACTTTCCAGAAGCATGATGGGGATCAGAGCCTCTACATTCCTGTCACCATGAGCTCAGTAAGCCCTGACCTTTTCTGTTATTGACTCTTTCATTTGTTTGTAAAGATTGCATAAATTAAGAGCTAAAACATCGTGTTCTTGGGTGTTTTACATTGCTCAATCAGGATTGGTTCAGATCAGGGTTATTATAGTTAACTGAAACCATAAAAAACATTGTTGTTGCTTTAAAATAAAATTAACATCAACTAAAATAAAATATTTAGTTCAGTTAGTTGTCAAGGCAACAATTTCATTTTCATTCAATTCAATTTAATGTACTAAAATAACAAACTAAAATAAAAAATAATAAAAACGATATTGACATAATTTTTTTTAAAACTACATAAACATGACTAAGTTATAACTATAGTAGTATCTGAATGATACACATGACTAACTTATAAGTATAGTAGTATCTGAATGATACTAAATACACAGTGGTTTAGATTATTTTTAGACATTTCCATGACAGGTCAAATAGATTTTTATATTCCTATAGACTTATTTCAGGGATAGTTTTCTATGATTGATTCCTGCAACTATACTTTGTGTTTCGGTCTTTATCAAACCACTAAATCCCACCTTTCTATCCGTTGCTTCTGCACTTCCTCTGTCTCGTGTTCCAGATCCCGGTTTTCCAGCGAGGAGGGTCCATTATCTGCAGGAAAGACCGTGTTAGGAGATCTTCCTCCTGTATGGAGAATGATCCATACAGCCTCTATGTTGCTCTCAGTTCTCAGGTAATTCATCGTCTCCTGGTTTGACTGTGAAGAAGCAGTGAAATCCAAACAGAATGTGACGGTATACATGGATATTGTTTTCATCTCTCAACCTGTTCACAGCTGGTATTAAGATGCGTGTTGGTGGATCGGGCCCAGAAGACACATTCCCGTTTACACCTGGTGTTTTAATCCGTCTCTTCGGTCCACTTTCAACCACTTCTGTCCTGATATATTCGAGGGGAGGGTTTATGGATGGGTTAATGTATAGGTTTTATCAGATATTTCGGTCTAATGGACAAAATAAGCTCTCACAATTTACATATGAACATGACTGGAGAGACGACTGAAGAACATGTGGAGAGCATCAGCTTTAGTTTCTGCTCTGACAGACGCAAGATCACGCCGAACACTGTGAGTGTGTGTTAGAAACCAGGAATGCTGAGAGAACATTGTGCTTGGTATCGTTTTCAAACCGAACTTGAGTCTCCAGTCGACAAAGTTTAAATCCCGTCTGGCTCGAGCGTTTTCCATAATGTTTACTCATTAGGTCAGTAACGTTTCTTTTGTGGCTGTTTGAACACATTCGATCACATGAGCGTTTACACTACGAAAGCAATCCGGTCGAATGTGTTTTCCACTACCTCTGGAAGTGTTCGAAAGCGGACAAGCTCAAAGCTTTTAGACCCGTTTACTCCTGTATTTAGAGTCGTCCACTTGTGATCCGATCGACCAAAACGCATCTTAATGCCAGCTGTGAACAGGCCATCAGTGCTCCACATTCACTGCTGTCTCCTTCTTCAGGGCTCCGCTGAAGGAGAGCTGTACATCGATGACTTCCACACCTTCAACTTTGAAACGTCAAAGCAGTTTGTCCACAGACATCTGTCTTTCTCTGCCAACATGCTCTCCTCCAGGTTAGTCTGCTGTCCTTTGCTTTAAGGCTGTGACACCAAACCGACAGCAAACAACTAGTGATGAAAGCCCACTGTGTTGGCTTGTTGTGTGCGTCTGGGTCAAACAAAAGCAGCGCAGACTACAGCCAATGGCAAACTAGCGTTTATGTTTTGTGTCTGCATGAGAATAAATAATGGTCTATATTCGTCATTTAAAATAGGAAACCCAAACTAAGACTGTGGATGTACAAACCGAAAAGCAAAGCAGTTATTGCTTACCATTTGTGACCCTGGATCACAAAACCAGTCTGGAGCCGCACGGGTATATCTGTGGCAATAGCCAACTATACATTGTATGGGTCAAAATTATTGATTTTTCTTTTATGGACAAATATCATTAGGAATATTAAAGGTGCTGTATGGAGTTTTCAGCGGGCATCTAGCGGTGAGGTTCAGATTGCAACCAATACGTTTACAAGCGAGTGCTCGTGCTTTCTTTTGTTTTTTATTATTTTGTGGAGTTTGTGTTGGAGTCTGTGTTGTGCTAGTCGTTTCCTAGTATTAGCAGACTCCATGTCAAAGTTGCAGTGTCGTCGCTGTTGAGTGCAAAGTCAATGTAATGTGATTTCAGCTCATCAAGAAATCACATTACCTCAACATCTCCCCACTTCTCATTCACTGGATTCATAACTCCTCAGCAACAGACCGCAGACCGTTAGAATTGGCCTCAACAACATCATCAACCATCATCACCACACATGGTGCCCCACAGGGCTGTGTTCTCAGTCCCTTCCTCTACACCCTGTACACCAACGACTGCAATAGCCCATCACCTGTCACTACTTACTACAAATACGCTGATGACATTGCCATAGTTGGATTACTCAACAACAACAACTCCATCACAGCATATCAGGACTCAATTTCACAGTTTTCACAGTGGTGTCAGAACAATTACCTCCAACTAAACACAGACAAAACAAAGAGTTGGTCATGTTCACATCCAAATCACCACCTGGACTGAACCATACCCACATTCACGGTCAACCAATCGAACAGGTCAGCAGCTTTAAATACCTGGGACTAATTATAGATAATAAAATCAACTTCAAGGAACATGTCACTGCCATCCAGAAACGTGCACAACAAAGACTACATGTAATACGCAAATTAAAAGCCCTCTCTGTTGCCCCTCACCTCCTGCTCCTACTTTACAAAAGTATCATTCAACCCACCCTGCTGTACTGCTCAACCTGTTTTCTACACAATGCTAACTGCCACCTGTAAAAACAAACTCACTAAAATCACACATATTGCCTCCAAGATTATCAATCTTCCCACACCCAGCTTATCAGACATGAATGACACAGCCATCACACGCCTAGCACGCGAAATAGCAGCTGACACAGACCACCCCCTGAATAAAATTCTTCACACTACTCCATCCGGTCGCAGATACAGAGCACTAACCTGGACCAAAGCGCACTTCAAAAAAAGTTTTGTCCCCACCGCCATCACAGTGCTGAACAAACTGTAATACTGCCCCCTCACCTCAGTTGCCTTGTTGTTGTTGTTTTTTTATGTAGGTGTCTTAATGAGTTGTGTGTTTGTATATGCACTTGGATATGTGTTATGTTCTATATGTTCCTTATATGTTTTATTTCTGTGCTATGGAGAATGGGAAAATGTGTGAAAATGATTATCCCTATGGGACAATAAAGACTCTATCGAAGTCAGTAGACGAGGCGAGAGGCTCGGGGGGAGAGCGCAGGCAGGTCTGTCACGTCACTGGATTTCACGGCAAATTCGACCCGGAGACTTCACATAGAAATACTTGCTTTCAGAGGTAATAGCAAAACCTGCCAAGTGGATCATTTTATTGTGAGATTACAACCCCTTCACACACAGGTAATAAAAAATGGATTCATTTTAGTAGAAAAACTCCATACAGCACCTTTAAGTAAAGATCATGTTCCATGAAGATATTTTAGTAAATTTCCTACCGTAAATATATAAAACATGTATTTTTGTGAGTGAATGCAGCACAGTCGTGAACATAAATGCACAACTTTTTTTTTCTTTTTCATATATTTTTTTTTATTTAGCAGATTTTTAGATGACAATATGTTCATGGCATATATGAAAAACATCACAACCTGCTTTTTTTAACATCCATAAAAATGAATAAAGAAAAATTATACAAATATACAGAACACTCTAAACTCTACCCAACCCAAAACATCCCACAAAATAAATAAATAAATAGAAAAGGGAGAGAAGAAGAAGAAAAAAACTCAAATCTCCAATGAAGGTACAGTCTCAACAAAGGAAATAGGATTCCACGTTTTATAAAATGAGTTATAAATGCACAACTTTAAATTTCGATTCTTTTTTTTGCACCCTCAGATTCCAGATTTTCAATAATTGTATCTTGGCCATATTGTCCTATCCTAACAAACCATACATCAATGGAAAGCTTATTTATTCAACTCAATCTATATACATCTCATTTTCAAAAAATGTACCCATGTGACTGGTTTTGTGGTCCAGGGTCCACATTTTGAATATGAATCATGTTGATCACTTTATTCATCCAGACGGCCATCGTTATGAAAGTATTCCCGTATTGAAATGCTCAGATGACCGAACAGCCAGAGTTCTCTCGCTCAGCGACCGGTTAGACATACCTAACCGGTCAAAATATCCACTATTGGGTCCTGACTTGTGCCGGCGCTGCAGAACACACCGCAAAAACTGGGCCGACTGTCGGCTTGGTGTTTTAAGAAATGTATAAAATAGAAGTTAAAGTTATCTGTGGACAGAAAAGTGCAGTCACGCATCACTGCCATGCTGTTTCTCATCTCTCGTCGTCAGGAACCTGTCCCCAGACTCCCAGTTTTCCACCGGCTCCTGGATAGAAAAGATTGTGATCGTCGGAGGCGGTCAGCCGTCCTCTGTTACTCTGAGAGATGCAGGTCAGTGTCACTGTTGCTAGTCTAATATGTGACCGTGATATTGTTGCTTTTCGTATGATAAATTGCTCATTTGTTCTGTAAGTTGCCTTTTGCCATATCCTTTTGTTTTTAATATCCAGTGCCTTACAATCAATAAAATACCATCTCAAACTATGAATTTAAATGGCATACGTCATTTTGTAGAAGTTAGTTAGCCAACTTCACTACAACTACAAAACATATTACTTTTTTTAACCCATTATATTGGCACACAGCCATTACATATTTAAAACAGTAATATCCTATACTAAACCTAAACTAATCTTGACAAACTATATATATTATTTGAAAGCTTACAATCTCTAGTTTACATATTTGGTGAAAATAAATGACAGAGGAGCCGTAATTTATCAATTTGCACAATAATATTTTCATACTCCTAACGTGTGTTCAGACCTTTATTTTGAAATAGTGATGAACATGAAAAATCATGAAAGAATGGTAGAAACCTCAGTTTGTTTTCATGCCAAGAGTTCAAAAGATAGCATCCATTCAATTCTTTTAGCAAAAAAGGTCTGAAAATGTTTTAAATATAAAGAAAACAATAATAGATTCAGCATTAGTGATGTGTCAGCGAGCTATAATGCACATACGTGATCTTTTGTGTTTCTTAGAGGTTGAATTAATTTCAAAATCTGCCAAACTTCCAAAACTACTTCTGAATAGGATGTCTAATTCATAAATTGTATGAAAATTGTAAAAATAATGGTTCAGATCACTCAAACCACATATGGAAATGGAGGCGCCCTTATATGGGCAGTAATGTCCACTAGTGGAGAAGTGTGGTACTGCGCCCAAACTAAATCTCACTGAACGCTTATTTTTTGAGATATTAACCTAAAATTTGAAACACAACTTGTTCAGATTTTTTCTTTTTTTTTTTCTTTTTTCTTTTTTTTGCATTTCTAGAACCCACCAGGTTTTGAAAATGTATATTTTATATAAAATATGAATAATTAAATGATGTACATTCATAAACTCAACTTCTATAACTTTCTGTTTAACTGTCTTAATTTATTTCACTTCTACAAAAATCTGCCAAATGTCTTCTTTAAAACAAGACCAATCTTACATCTATTTTCCAAAGCCGCTTAAGGGTTTTTTGAAATACAGATTCAATACCGATAAAGGTTCAGTCAACAATTATTATCCGCTGAAGGCATTTAGAAACCAAACATTTATACAGTCGTACTTCTGTTGTCTATGCATTTACAAATGGACATATGTTGTTGGGGTTTATGTTGATACAAATAAATTTCAGTTTGATTTTTTCTTTTTTAAGGATATTTTTGTTCTTTTGATGCTGTTGTCCAAAGTAAATTTGGGCCCAGAAGTAAAACCAGTTAAGATTTCGCACAAAATATGTAATTATTTTTTTATTTTGTATTTTCTCAGATGGTACCGAGTCGACGTTAGAGTTTGAGTTTGACTCTACACATGCAGTTTTGACTCTACGCAAGCCAGCGGTCAACGCGGCGGCAGATTGGACTGTACTTCTGCGGTAACACAAGCACGACACGCAAACACCAGAAGAAAATACGGCACTTAACGTCACATGACCAGACACAAGCATTACAAAACGAGACCAAACAGAGAATGGGAACATGTAGAGGGAAAATAAGAAATCAAATGTTTTTAAGATGATATTTGTATGTGTTTGAGATCAATATGAATGCAAACTATATGAGTTTGTTTAAATTGAACAGGACCAGGAAATTAAGAAAAGTGTCTGATGACATTCTCCTAAACTTTATTGTGTGATTTCAGGCTGAACTTTTTCATTTAGATATGTCAATTAGCAATTTAATCATTGGTTGAATGTTTAAGGAATAACATAGAGGAGGCTGATTATTGTTTGTACAAATTAGAATTTTCTTTTTTCAAGTATTTTGGCATCAAAAAAATAAATTTTAACATCCAGAAATGCTGTTTGCACTAAGATATGGTATTGTGTTTTCATTTTTAAGTGTTCACTGGGCAGGTTAAATCTGTGCATTAGGGGAAACAATTGCATAAACAAAATATGAATGGTAAAAAAAAAATCATATTTTTGAGATGCAAGAATGGCACTTCTTTCTCTTACAATTTTTTTTAAAGCCACGAGTCATGTACCTAGATCTTGTAGGACATTTTATTAGGCTTTGTGCTGATCGACAAGGACAATGTGTTTAAATTAGGGAGGAAGGACATGCGACATGTTTTTCTGAAACCCACCGGATTGGTTGGACTATTAATAAATCATTTGAAAAAATTAAATGACCAATGAAAACCAAATGACCAAGTTGGTTAGATTTCAAAATGTATTAATAGATGTGTTATGTATGTATATCATTGTTTCCCAGAGCACAAAAGCCATCAATGAAGTATTTAGTAGCAAGATTGTGTTTAATATCGTAAGACTGAATAATAGTTATAAACGGCCCCTGGAAGTGACTGAGGCTTTTTTAGCTGGTCTCTGAAATTGCCTGATTTGTTCAACATTGAGCAGGCTTAGTTTCTTTTTTTTCTTTCTTTTTTTTTTAAAGGATTGAGACTCATTAATTAATGAAAAACTGTGAACAGAAACCGGATTTGCAAGACAAAACATCTTATGTAAATTGAATGAGAACATCCTATCCTAACATCGCGTGTTTATTGAGCAATCAGCTTGTTGAAATGAAAGGTACATCTTGGTGTCTGTGAGGAGTGTGTCCAAGCTTGATGACTGCGGAAAATAAGTTGACTATTAAAAAGAAAATCTGAACATTCGTCATTGTTATTGCCTTTATTTATTATTTTGGAGTGTAAAATGCATAAAAACTTGATGAAATATATACTTGGTTTTAATAAATGGAACATTACAGTGTGTAAAAAAACAAAATAGAAGTGAATTTGGTCTCTCTTTTTATGTTATGTTCATTTAACCAGGAAAATTAAGTGTAACGGGGACATAAATTTACATTTGATGTATATATTAAAAAAGTACTGTGTCGTCTCATTTTAAAACATCAGTAATATCAAATATCAACAATATCAAAATATCCGGTTCCCTCTACAAAAAAGACAATAGAATTTTTCCATTGGCTTTTGGATTATAGCAGAAAATAAGCTGACACAACAAAAATTTATGATACTTGCACATTTTTGTCCATCATGATAATCTTCATAAATGACCCTAAAAACAATCACCAGAAGTAAATGAAAATGACCACGGTCACATGACTTCAACGTCACCACCATTAAGATTCAGGCTGTGAAAGTGAGTAGTGAGTTTATCTGTTAGATGTGATGATGTTTAATGTCCCTCCAACCTCTGGAGTGCCATTTAGAAGCACAAATAATGGTTTTTAGAAATCATAAGAGGGTAATACTGAGGTATGTTATGTTGTAGAATAACTATACAGACCTTACAGCTGAAACTCGAAAAATTAGAATATGCAAAAGTTCATTTATTTCAGTAATTGAACTTAAAAGGTGAAACTAATATTTTATATAGACTCATTACATGCAAAGTGGGATATTTCAAGCCTTTATTTGTTATAATTTTGATGATTATGGCTTACAGCTTATGAAAACCCCAAATTCAAAATTAGAATATTGTGAAGTTTTCATAAGCTGTAAGCCATAATCATCAAAATTATAACAAATAAAGGCTTGAAATATCCCACTTTGCATGTAATGAGTCTATATATTAGTTTCACCTTTTAAAGCAGCACTCAGTAGGTTTGGAAATGTCTTCGCTGTTTTCTCGCAGGTTTCGTTTTAGAGCTCCCCCTATAGTTTCGGAATAGATATTTGAGAAAACTGTCGTAAAACCATTGGCAACTTTCCCCCCTCCCATTTTCTCCCTCTGGTCACGTGCATTTGTTTTCAGAGAAGCCGCCGGCGAACGCACGGAGCCATGTCAACTGAGGTATGTATGATACTCAGAATGATATCATATAAATGTACGTGTGCAGTGCCGTACAGCAATTCGTTACATCGCGAGACTTGATATCCACGCGATACTTTCTGGCCCGCCGGCCCAAAGTTGCAAGTGTGGTTTTTCCGCTCACAGGCGCTCGGGGGGTGCGAGACGACCACCATTCAACCCGAAAAAAGTCATATAACTATTCCAATGACTCCGAAGCTGTTCGGTTAACGTAAAAAAAAGTTACTTGGAGCACCTTTAAGTTGAATTACTGAAATAAATGAACTTTTGCACCATATTAAAAAAATTCGAGTTTCCCCTGTATTTCAGGCATTGAAATACAGGTGAAAAAAACAAAAACCCATTGACTTCAGGAACCAGTGCTAAAATGCGAACTGGTTTCCAGGTTTGGTCCTATAACTCCTCCAGCCCCCCTGCAGCTCTCAGTGTGAGTCGTCGTCAGTCATGGCTCTCATTAGCATCTCAAAGCTGAGGAAGGTCACCGCGTTCACAGGGAACGCTCTGACACTGTTCAGGAGGAGGCCTTTGAAGAGCACTCGCACACCCTCCTCACACACACTCACAGTGATGCAGTGCAGGACACCAGCATACACTCGACCGCCACCTCCACACATCTGCAGGCGCGCCTTCACCACGTCCATGGGTGTGGCGCAGGCCCATGTGACCACACCAGCAACACCACCGGCCAATAGCACGGCGTCCTTACCTAAAGCACACATGATGGGGATGTTACTCAGTTGATCATGTTTGGGCTTCCTGAAAAGCCGTTTTAATTACTTAGCCAAGTAGTCGTTCCAACCAGTCTTCAGAAATCACAGAACTTAATAAACTTAAAAATATATATTAATATTCTATAAATATAAATTAATATCTCATAAAATTTTATAAAATATTTGTGTAATTTATATATAAATTAGTGATACTTTACAATAAGGTTTCATTTGTTTTTTACTACATTAGTTACCATGAACTAACATATTTCATAACATAAATGTTAATCGCAACATTTACTAATACATGATTAAAATCAAAAGTTCTATCTGTTAACATTAGTTAATGATCCTGAACTAACAATGATCAGATGTATTTTTGTTAAATGATTTGAACAAAGATTAGTATGTACTATAATGTATTGCTCATTGTTAATTAATATTAATGCATTAACTAATGGAACCTTATTGTAAAGTGTCGCCCATAAACGTACAAATATACTAACAAAAACTACATTAATTCTATTATATGTATATTAATATACCATAAACATAAATTAATATTTTAATCAATTTGATTAAACTTCACAAAAGTTAAGTTAACTAAATAATTTGTATATTATCTATCTATATATATATTAAAATACACTTAACATAAATATAAACATGAATATAATACAATAATATATTATATACCATATATATATATTTTACAATACTTCAAATTTTTGACAACTACCATACATATAAACCTAGCATAAATTATATTACATTCGTTATATATGTATATACCATAAATGTATATACCGTTATATATAATATACCATAAACATAAATTGTTTTATTACATTTGAATAATCTTCCCAAAATGAAAACAATCTAATAATTTGTACCATATTTTATATACATCATATTTTTGAATATATCGTAAATTAATATAATACAAACTATATATATATTTACACTGTAAATAAAGCCATAAATACAAACTTATGAATATACTTATATTATAATATAAATATACTATATATTAATATATAGAACATACAGCCATTAATATATAAAATATGAATATAATATACTGTATGCATATTAATATACTATAAATATTCAAAAAAATTATACTTCATAAATATACCATACATGTAAACTTACAAATAAAATACTAATGTATATTATAATATACAATATAATAATACACAGCCATAAAAATATAAACTTAAAGGAACCGTATGTAAGAAATGTATTTCAATTAATCATAAAATGGCCCTGATATGTCAGTAGA
The DNA here is from genome assembly GCA_033366665.1 of Phoxinus dragarum. Classification (NCBI taxonomy): domain Eukaryota; kingdom Metazoa; phylum Chordata; class Actinopteri; order Cypriniformes; family Leuciscidae; genus Phoxinus; species Phoxinus dragarum. The sequence continues at coordinate 45,883 of JARPMJ010003076.1, forward strand.
CATTAAGAAATCATGTTAATTTCAAATACTAATATCACTGACAACAGTAGTCCGGCCAGGATATTGTCATTTAAAGTGAAGTTGCAGCCCTCAACTGATGTTGATGTTGTCATGTTGTGTTTTGGCCTGAAGCTCCACCCTCCACCTATCTACCAATCACGAAGTCAGTAGTGTTTCGGCATCCGGGTTGCCAGCTCTGCTCTAGTCTTGCCATTGAAGCTCCTTGTAGCATCCGATGTTCCTGCTGGATCCTGCAGCCTATCTGGCAACCTCAAGTCAGGGGGGATAATACACCCATAGATATACATAATAAAGGCTAGATGTCTTACGGCGGAGTCTCGAACGGCATCACCCGGTGGCCATCTTGTCACAGGGAAGCTTTCTGTAAGGTGAGTGATCTACACAAACACAAATACTCTTACCTCGCTGAAATCTTGACGGATTTACAAACGGTTTGGTTTCTTACAAACGTTATTAACGTGGCTATAATTCTGGATTGTTGAAATATATAATATTATAATTATTCATAAGTACGCAGTGTCATAACTACATCTCTGACGTTTATAACAAACCAACCCGTTTGAAAATCGGTAGAGAATTGAGCAAGTTATGGTTATTTAAAAAGTACATGCACCATTAAAACAATGTTACGAGTGAGCGAGCCCCCTGTGGCAAGATGGCCGCCGTGTGCGGACGTCAACCTCCATTGGCCAGCAGCGCGGACGAGACCTCTAGCCTTTATTATATGATATCTATGGATACACCGCTCTACAGTAATTTGAAAGTGATTGCAGTACCAGTTTTGGCCACAATCTTACATACGGTTCCTTTAATGTATGAATATTTATTTCTTCATTCCCAATCACCTGGCTGCTTCCCTTGCTCCGTCATCATCCTGCAGATGAGCTCGTACGGCAGAAAGTAAAGTCCATAACAAGGCACATCTCGTAGGGCCAGAGCCCACACTCCTCTGAACAGCCCTCTCACCCCGTCCTCTCTTAAGATCACAGCTACACAATGCGTGGGGCCTCTGTATTTATTCCCACCAGGCCTGCCCTCCGTCTGGTTCTGCAGACGCACCTTGACCAGGTCTATCGGCGCTGTAACAAAGAGCTGTCGGGGGAGAGCATCAAAACAGCACAAGTTAGTGACATGCAATGTGCTCCTTTTGGTGTTTTGCACGCTTGGTTCCCAGACTTGCCTGTGCTAGACCTGAGAAGCATCCAGCAATGAACACCGCTGTGAGCGGCGAGCGCTTGTTTTGGTCAGAGCCGCTGCGCTGGTGGGACCGAGTCAGGTAATCCAGGGCATTACAGTAGGAGCCAAAGACCACAGCGTTGCTTAGGGCAACAGAGATGACAGGAAATGACATGCCCTTAAAAAATCCATGGAACTGGAGAATAAAGCAAAAAAGATCTGTCATTAAAGTGATTCACTTTTAACAAACGCAAAGGTAATTTATTAATTATTGCTACCATACATGAGCCTGAGAGTTTATCCATACACAACCATTATGTTTTAATATCTATTCTGCTCACCAAGGCTGCATTTATTTGATCAAAAATACAGTAAACAGTAATATTATATTATAACTGTCAGCAAACAGAAGAATACAGCACAAAGGTAACTTCATCAAAGGGTGTTTATTTGCAGGTAAGTGCAGGAAACAAACGATCCAAGCAGGCGAGTGACTGAGTTCATTAAATGGCAGCAAACACTTATTGTTGTAGGTGCAAACTGGAGGACTGAATACTGAAGATAATGGAAGACGGGATCGTAACTGGTAAGTGTCACAGGAAGGTAGTTGGGTAAATAGCTTGGTATGGATCAACAGGTAAGTAAACATATGTTAGCGTAGCGTCCAATGAGACCAGACCATGAGGTGACTGCTTATGTGTTGATGAGGTGATAATCAGTGGCAGGTGTGGTGAACCGGGAGGGATGCTGGGAAATGTAGTTTTGTGGTGACATGGCTGGTGACCGAGGTATTGTGACTGGAGATTGTGACAGTACTCCCCCCTCCCTAAAGGTGCGATTTCCTGCCAAAATAAATCCAACTGGGGAAGAAGCCAGGACAGGATGAGCAAGGGTAGAATCCAGAGCAGAAGGTCTGTGATGCTGGGCGGAGTTGAAGACTCCCAAGGTGGAGCTGGCAGAACAGTAGATCTCCACAGTGGAGCTGAAGACCTCCAAGGCAGAGCCGAAGACCACCACATCCGAACATACGAACTTAACCCCAGACTCAGAGACTGAAGCAGATACTGGAGCGGACTCAGGGACTAGAGCCCACACTGGAGTAGACTCAGGGATTGGAGCAGACTCTGGGACTGGAGCAGACACTGTAGTAGACTCAGGGATTGGAGCTGACACTGGAGCAGACTCAGGGACTAGAGCTGACACTGGAGCAGACTCAGGGACTAGAGCAGACTCAGGGACTAGAGCTGACACTGGAGCAGACTCAGGGACTAGAGCTGACACTGGAGCAGACTCAGGGACTAGAGCTGACACTGGAGCAGACTCGGGGACTAGAGCTGACACTGGAGCAGACTCAGGGACTAGAGCTGACACTGGAGTAGACTCAGGGATTGGAGCTGACACTGGAGCAGACTCAGGGACTAGAGCTGACACTGCAGCAGACTCAGGGACTAGAGCTGACACTGGAGCAGACTCAGGGACTAGAGCTGACACTGGAGCAGACTCAGGGACTAGAGCTGACACTGGAGCAGACTCAGGGACTAGAGCTGACACTGGAGCAGACTCAGGGACTAGAGCTGACACTGGAGCAGACTCAGGGACTAGAGCTGACACTGGAGCAGACTCAGGGACTAGAGCTGACACTGGAGTAGACTCAGGGATTGGAGCTGACACTGGAGCAGACTCAGGGACTAGAGCTGACACTGCAGCAGACTCAGGGACTAGAGCTGACACTGGAGCAGACTCAGGGATTGGAGCTGACACTGGAGCAGACTCAGGGATTGGAGCTGACACTGGAGCAGACTCAGGGACTAGAGCTGACACTGGAGTAGACTCAGGGATTGGAGCTGACACTGGAGCAGACTCAGGGACTAGAGCTGACACTGCAGCAGACTCAGGGACTAGAGCTGACACTGGAGCAGACTCAGGGACTAGAGCTGACACTGGAGCAGACTCAGGGACTAGAGCTGACACTGGAGCAGACTCAGGGACTAGAGCTGACACTGGAGCAGACTCAGGGACTAGAGCTGACACTGGAGCAGACTCGGGGACTGGAGCAGACTCAGGGACTAGAGCTGACACTGGAGCAGACTCAGGGACTAGAGCTGACACTGGAGCAGACTCAGGGACTAGAGCTGACACTGGAGCAGACTCAGGGACTAGAGCTGACACTGGAGCAGACTCGGGGACTGGAGCAGACTCAGGGACTAGAGCTGACACTGGAGCAGACTCAGGGACTAGAGCTGACACTGGAGCAGACTCAGGGACTAGAGCTGACACTGGAGCAGACTCAGGGACTAGAGCTGACACTGGAGCAGACTCGGGGACTAGAGCTGACACTGGAGCAGACTCGGGGACTAGAGCTGACACTGGAGCAGACTCGGGGACTAGAGCTGACACTGGAGCAGACTCAGGGACTAGAGCTGACACTGGAGCAGACTCAGGGACTAGAGCTGACACTGGAGCAGACTCAGGGACTAGAGCTGACACTGGAGCAGACTCAGGGACTAGAGCTGACACTGTAGCAGACTCAGGGACTAGAGCTGACACTGGAGCAGACTCAGGGACTAGAGCTGACACTGGAGCAGACTCAGGGACTAGAGCTGACACTGGAGCAGACTCAGGGACTAGAGCTGACACTGGAGCAGACTCAGGGACTAGAGCTGACACTGGAGCAGACTCAGGGACTAGAGCTGACACTGGAGCAGACTCAGGGACTAGAGCTGACACTGGAGCAGACTCAGGGACTAGAGCTGACACTGGAGCAGACTCAGGGACTAGAGCTGACACTGGAGCAGACTCAGGGACTAGAGCTGACACTGGAGCAGACTCAGGGACTAGAGCTGACACTGGAGCAGACTCAGGGACTAGAGCTGACACTGGAGCAGACTCAGGGACTAGAGCTGACACTGGAGCAGACTCAGGGACTAGAGCTGACACTGGAGCAGACTCAGGGACTAGAGCTGACACTGGAGCAGACTCAGGGACTAGAGCTGACACTGGAGCAGACTCAGGGACTAGAGCTGACACTGGAGCAGACTCAGGGACTAGAGCTGACACTGGAGCAGACTCAGGGACTAGAGCTGACACTGGAGCAGACTCGGGGACTGGAGCTGACACTGGAGCAGACTCGGGGACTGGAGCAGACTCAGGGACTAGAGCTGACACTGGAGCAGACTCAGGGACTAGAGCTGACACTGGAGCAGACTCAGGGACTAGAGCTGACACTAGAACGGATTCAGGGACTGGAGCCGACACTAGAGCAGACACTGGAGCGGACTCAGGGACTGGAGCCGTCACTGGAGCAGACTCAGGGACTAGAGCAGACACTGGAGCAGACTCAGGGACTGGAGCCGACACTGGAGCGGACTCACGGGCTGGAGCCGACACTGGAGCGGACTGAGGGACTGGAGTGGAATAAGGGGCTGGAGCCCACACTGGAGCGGATTCAGGGACTGGGGCCCAGACTGTGGCGGATTCACGGACTGGAGCCGACACTGGAGCGGAATCTGGAACTGCTTGCTCTACTCTAAAGGATGATCCACACAACCATAGAACATAATCAACATAGCTCCCCAAGGAACATGTTATTGCAGCCGCTGGAACCTGCTGATAAAGACGATCGTACAATCCACACCAAAAAATAGTCTTTAGTGTGTCATTGTTCCAGGGTACCAGATGTGAGAGTTCAAGGAACTCCTCTACATATGCTGCGTCCCAATTCGCCAAGTTCTTTCTTTTTGTGAAAAAAAAAACATACTTTTGAGTGAGTGGCAGAAGAGTAGGCAAGCTTTGGGACATACTACTTCGTCATCTTTAACGGACAGCTCTGTTGCTTAGTTACATGCATCCAAATACTTGAATTTGCATTAAAAATACGAGACGGTTATACTGTCATCGTTTAATCCTCTGGGGTCTGAGGTGTTCTGACATTTGTGCTTATTTCTATTACTTGTGACATTTTCATGGCTAATGTCGGATTACACTGTATTTACCACAAACTCCGATATAATAATATATGAGCAGCATGTATGTAAAAGTTAGTAGTTTTGAGAAAATTATGTTATGCGTGGTTTGTGGAAAAAAGTGCAGTCACTGAAATAAGGCCATAAAACCCATACTGATTATTTGTTCACAAGAGTCTGACTCATGTAGTCAAGAATGTTTGCTTCAGAGCGATGTGAAAATCATCTAATCATAGTTAACCCTATCCTCCACATTCAATGTCATTTTCATAGTTCATGTTAGTTAATAAAGTAACTAATGTTGACAAATGAAACCTTTTTGTAGTGTTACGTAGAAATCTTTATAACATTATAAATACCTTCAGTTTACTGTCACTTTTGATCAATGTAATGCTTCCTTGGATAAAAGTACTAATTTCTTTTAACAACCCAACATCTTCCTAGCCAATCTTTTGAACGATAGTGTATGTAGCATAAAGCATTACAGTTTGTGTCAAACTTTGTACAGAATTATTACACAAGTGATGAGTTCTAACAATGAACATGATTTTGATTGCTGATTTTGTTGTTGTACTTATTCAACATAATGTGAAACATAATGCAATACAGGTGTTTATAATTAAATAAAGAAATCACAAGGATCACAAAAATTGCATTTGGTTGTGGTTTAGTACTGCCCTGGTTTCACATACCAGATATTTACATATATGCCACAGGATAAAATAATAAATGAAAGTATACAAAATATTCTGTTCACGAATTTACATTCCCTTGGTTCTTACTATGGTGCCTTGCTTCCTAAATGAATGTTTGCATGTTTTGTGATAGTTGTTCATCTTGAGTTCCTTGTTTGTGGTGTTCTTCAGAATAATCCTCCAGGTCGCATACGTTCTTTGGTTTTCCAGCATCTTCTGACCATTTGAGCTCTTCCCAAATATGCCTTATACTGTTATAATCCATGTTTTCACAATGAAGATAACTGAGGGATTCATACACAACTATCACAAAAGGTGCAGACATTTGCTGTGTCCAGAATAGCCCCGGAAGGGCTGCCGCTTCTGCATTGTTTGTGCTTGCCGTTTAATAATCATTTGTCACTTAGCAAACTGGCAGATCCAGTAGGAAGATGAAAAGATTTATAACTCTGTCTTGTAATGTATAAAGCTTAATTCATTTAATCATCAATTAAAAAGGAATTCATACTTGTATGATATTACACTGTAGCCACATTGGATCAGCGGTCTGGAAAAAGGATGGATGGATGAATAAGCTGCGAGCGCCATCTTCTGGTTAGACGTGAGAATTAATTTAGCATGTGACTCACAGTGCATTATGGGTATTCTCTAGCCGTTGAGCGTACTTCGGTTGTACACTTGATATTGGGGTGCATTATGGGATTGAATGAGTGCACTCGATTACGTCCACTATGTTTTCGGACACCACTACAAATGGCTGTTCCCTGTTTTAAGGGTATAGGGTGTGATTTCGGACACAGCCATTGATGCTCAAGAAAGCAACACTCTGATTGCACACACCTTGTCACCAATCATCTGCTCATCATGGAGAACATATACACACTAACACTGTGGTGCTTATAATGGTAAATAGCATTTGTGGGAAGCTTTGATGCTTTTTACTTAATGAGAGTGAAATAAAACAGTCCGAATCGAAGCCGTTGCTGTGTCACTATTCCCACTTCACTGAATGAATTCCTCCTTACCGACTATGGGACTGTCATCAACCTTCATCGTCTGGTCTACTGTGTTTGCGTCCTCCATCTGGTTTCCTCATATACTTGTCTCACCTGCCAACTAAGGGCCGTCTTTATAAGTGTAAGTGTTGTCAGTGTATCATCCATCATCAATATTGAGTTCATCTTCTGTCTGCCTCTGAGTCCTGTCACACACACTATATTTATAACCAAAGGAAGGTAAATCTTTTGAATACAATGGGGTAACTTGATATTTTGTCTTGTGGTAAATATGTAAATATATTATGATAAATTACCTTACAGATTCTTGCTACAATTTATAAGCCTGGGAGTTTATCTCTATGTAGCATAAAGAAGCATTCACATTTGTGTACAGAATTTACATAAAAGCTGAGTAATAACAATAACTAATCCAACCTACTGCTAATCCCAATACTAATCCTGACTACTATCACAGATTTCGGCATTACAAACATGACTGAGTGTATACACGTGTGTAGTGAAGACTTACTCCTTCATGTGTGTATGTTTTGACGACACAATCAAATATCCCTTTATACACAGACTGGGTCTGCAAGCGCACCTATGACCAAAACAAAGGTATAAACTAGTAATCAGTAATGTCAGTGTTTGAAAATCACCAAATCATCATCCTTTTTTTTCTACTGTCAGGGAAACTCACCTTTATTGTGTCCAAAGGGTGTCCGACAACTAAACCAACAGCACCTAACACCACATATGATTAACCCTTTGTGAATCATTTACAAGTTTGCAATTTGGAACTGTGAATCATTTTACATATCATAACAATATCATGACACTAACAGGTTTTAATAACAACTTTTTTTTTTCTTTTTTTTTGTCAATGGATTATAAACCGAGCAGATTCAAAGTCAAAGTAAAAAAAAAAAATAATAATCACGTTATCACCAGACAACGTTAGTTAGTTGTGTTGTTCTAAGAATTAGCGTACCTGAAATCCATCCCGCGATGAACTCCTCAAACGGCATGGCACATTTACCTGTTACAATACATCAATAATAAATAAATAACACTTTCACAATGTACATAATCCCAGGTGAAATATGTGTTATATGCGCTTGAAAAGCTCGTGAAGGGAAACCAATGAATGTCCCGTCAAAGTTCAGCCAGCGAGCTGATATATGAACCTCAGCACTACAACATACAGAAACATCACTTCTATAACTGTCCAGCACAAACACGGATATCTTCAAGCTTCTGCCTACTTTCACGACATAACATTCTTGAGTCCATTTTATCCCACAGATCCAAGCACTTTGGCAGAACTCTTCTTGCTGAGTAAACAGTAACGTAACCGAGCGACTGTCTACAAGCAATGACTCTCTGACCTTTCATGAACTCAAAAAGTCCACATGATTTGAAGAAGCTTACCTTATTGATGTTGCTAGAGGTAAACAGAAACAGACATGAGAGTTTGTGTGGTTTTTAAGAGTTAGGCTACTCTACTGCCGTCTGGTGGTGATAATGTACATTAACTGTTAACATGTGTTTATGTTGCTCAACTCGATTGCTATTCTGTTATTCATGTTAACCATTACCAAGTTTACATTTAATAAAAAATCAATTAATTAATCAATAAAACACACACACACACACTTATATATACAGAATATACACACAGATATATACAATATCACACACACAACAATCTCCATCTATCTATATCCATCCATCCATCCATCCATCCATCCATCCATCCATCCATCCATCCATCCATCCATCCATCTATCTATCTATCTATCTATCTATCTATCTATCTATCTATCTATCTATCTATCTATCTATCTATCTATCTATCTATCTATCTATCTATCTATCTATCTATCTATCTATCTATCTATCTATCTATCTATCTATCTATCTGTCGCCAAAACAATACTGAAATGCAGGAAAATGTCAAGTCAGAATAAGTCAATATGTTATTTTTCTTCCACCAATAATAATGTTAGAAGGTAAAACACATGATTACAAACTATTTTTTGTTGACTTCACATTTTAATTTCTGGGGAATAAACTGGATCTTACATCAATTGAAACAACATCATATTCATATTTGCACTATAATTAGCATTTAGGATTCTAAGCATTTAAAAAAAAATGATCACAATAATGACATTAATAATAAGTCCTTGTACATAGATGTTTAATACAGAATTTGACAAGCCTTCATCACTATTTCCATCAAAAAAATCTATGAACAGAATCAAATTCATTCTAATGCATAGATATAAACATTGTGGCTACTGCATGTCGACAGCATTTTACTGCATAAATTAGCATAAAATCTATTAATAGAACTCAGTTAGTATCCAGTTGTAATTCCTATAGTTCCTTTCAACGCAATGACACGCAGATCTGGAAGGGTTTAGGGGGCATCTTGACCCTTTCCTGAGATTCGAGGCAAGGTTCTGGTCCTTCGGGAGCTGAGAATGAGAACCTTTGGAGGAGTGAAGTGAAGAGCAGGAACAGTGTACTCCGGGCCAGCTGCTCACCAAGACATGACCTTTTCCCTGGAGAAATTTAAAGGGGTGGTTGATTATGATTTCACTAACATGAAGGAGCTAGTTAGTGTGTAATGTTGCTGTTTTAAACAACATCTGCAAAGTTACAACGCTCAAAGTTCAAAGCTAAGAAAGATATTTGCTTTTAAAGAAATCATTTTTTAAGGACTACAACAAACGGCTGATAGGGACTTCACGACATTCTTCACACTAAAACTTCACACACACACTCTGGGGACATCAAAGACTTATTTTACATCTTGTGCAAAGGGCATTACACCACCCCTTTAAAGGCAAGATTCACGTATGCACACATCGTCTTACATCGAACATTATTTGTAAGTGTGTAAAAGACTACCTGCAGAAAATGGATAAAACGCTTCCCGTTTCCTGAAATTCCTTCGGTCATCTAGGAAGTGCTCAGGATAAAACTCATCTGGTTTTTCCCATTGTGATGAATCCTTCAGCACAGAGCAGAGATTACACATCACCATTGTGCCCTTGTGTGAAAGGAAACAGAGAAACATACTCATATAATTACAATTAATAACAGCAAAACTTTCATATCTGTAAGACAGTCCATTGTGAAAAAATAAAACTTTAGCGTACATTTAAAAAGTATTTATTACGAAAATAATATGCTTTAATAGAATATACTTATGTGCTAAATTAAAGTAATGTTTTCGGACACTTAACTGCATGTTATTTGCAATGAAATTAAAATGAATTAAAAAAAGCACTACATTTACTATGAATTTAAATTATATGTAATTTAATAATGATTTATATTGTCTTTGAAATGGTTAATGTCAGTGTACTGCCAAATGTACTGACCAGAAATTATGGTAGACAAAAATATAAACTAAAATATACTTTAATGTAATTAGAATTTCTATTGAAAATTGTATGCATTTAAATCATTTGTACTTTACATTTACTTTAGTATGTTAGTCACACAAGTGTACTTCTTTAAAACATGACAAAAGTTTACTAAAACATTATTTAAAATGTAAAACATTATTTAAAAACCTTTTTAAAAGTGTACTTAAGTGTTTTAAGGAACAGTCATGATAGTGTACTATCTTTACGCACCGTATTATCTGCAAGTACAGTTATTTAAAATGTACTTTTACGATTTGAAAAACACTATAAACATTCAATACAATTAAGAAAACTTCTTTTGGTTACACTTTATTTTAAGGTGACGTAGTTACATTGTACTTAATTAAATAAGTGAGTAATATTAATTAACTACATGTACTTACTATAGAGTTACAGTTAGGGTTTTGTTTAGGGTTAGTTACTTGTAATTATGCATAATTTACTGGGGTTAGGGTTTTGTTTAGGGTTAGTTACTTGTAATTATGCATCATTTACTGGGGTTAGGGTTTTGTTTAGGGTTAGTTACTTGTAATTATGCATAATTTACAGGGTTAGGGTTTTGTTTAGGGTTAGTTACTTGTAATTATGCATCATTTACTGGGGTTAGGGTTTTGTTTAGGGTTAGTTGTAATTATGCATCATTTACTGGGGTTAGGGTTTTGTTTAGGGTTAGTTACTTGTAATTATGCATCATTTACTGGGGTTAGGGTTTTGTTTAGGGTTAGTTACTTGTAATTATGCATCATTTACTGGGGTTAGGGTTTTGTTTAGGGTTAGTTACTTGTAATTATGCATCATTTACTGGGGTTAGGGTTTTGTTTAGGATTAGTTACTTGTAATTATGCATCATTTACTGGGGTTAGGGTTTTGTTTAGGGTTAGTTACTTGTAATTATGCATAATTTACTGGGGTTAGGGTTTTGTTTAGGGTTAGTTACTTGTAATTATGCATCATTTACTGGGGTTAGGGTTTTGTTTAGGGTTAGTTACTTGTAATTATGCATCATTTACTGGGGTTAGGGTTTTGTTTGGGGTTAGTTACTTGTAATTATGCATAATTTACTATTATTATAGTAAGTACATGTAGTTACGTGCAACAATGTCACCTTAACATAAAGTGTTACCCTTCTTTTTTACCAGGAGCATTAACCTATATAGAACTACAGATTTAATTTAATCAGACTCTTTAAGAACATTTGAACACTCATCCTTACAAACCTAGTTCAAATATGCAGTATGTTCCCAATGCAATTTAAAAATTACCCAAAGCAAAAAATATAAGCAAAAGCAATTAATCTAAAGGACAAAACAATCCAAGAAGTGCAACCATACCAAATGTCATTACAAAATAGTACAAAACTAGAGCAGAAGTACTTTAGGAATGAAGTATCCAGCCAGCACAGAGTCTCGACTTGTCAGACGGGGAGCAATCAGAGGTAAGATGTTGCTCACTCTCTGAGTTTCATGAATAACTGCATTTGTGTAAGGCATACTGGCTCGGTCTACCAAACATGGCTGCCGAGACTTCCCAATTACGCAGTCGATCTCATCTTGAACTTTCTCTATGAAGAATTACAACAATCATACAGCTGTATACAGTGGCTATGTTAACAACCACAGACCATATATTGTGATTACTTGAATTCACATCATGAAATATATTAAGTAAGTCTATTAATATAAATTTCTATAGCGATATCACAAATATATGTTTTCAATTTCACTTACTTTGGATTTTGGGGTACTTGATCATTAGAAGTAAAGTCTGTCGTAGGGTTTCACTCATGGTCTGTGTCCCAGCCTTCAACAGGTCCACGGTGATACAGGCAAGATTATCCACAGTGAAAGCAGCCTCTGTATCCTTCCTTCTCTAAAACAAAACCATGATTCAGACAACACTGGACCAGATTTAATATTCAGTACCAAGAATTATATCAAAGCATAAAACAGTAGTAGTAGTAGTAGTCCTAAAAAAAAACGTTTAATGACCCTACAAGTTTGATTAAACCATCAAAATATGAGGAAAGTAATATCGATTTTTTAAAACTGAACTTGGTTAAGGGTTTTTTTTGTGACAAAAGTGTTGGCAAAAAACAGGCAAACTTGTCAGGTTTGGGTGAAGGGAAGAGGCGAGGACTCGGGCACAGAGTTAATGATAACGGGCTTTATTTAGGTGCCAAAAACAAACAAAAAGAAGATGAACCAAAACTACCCCGTGGGAACATCCACAATGGGAAACAACCATAATGAACTGACACAGGACAGAAAACACAGAAAGATTAAATAGGGAAGGAAATGAGGAAGGTAACAAAAGAGAGCAGGTGAGGCAAATTAACTAATAAAAAGGTAACAAGGGGGCAGGGGCAAGATGAGAGACATGAGAAGGACACAGAAACAAACAAAAATCCATGTGTAAAAGGCACATAGCAAAGAAACATGACAGAAGCCATGTGCTCACACAAATACACAAGACAAGACAGAAGAGCACATGGCAAATAAACTTTAATTTACCATGTGCTCAAACAGAAAACAAGACACAAGACAGACAAAGGTACAGAGGAAAGACAGTTATCCCAGGGCAGATAACCTCACCAGGCTGTTCAGGCTCTGGCAGGTTGAGACAGAGGGTGAGGAACGGTAATCCCATAAAGATGACTGCCCCACGGGTGGCAGGGCCGATGTAGTAGGTATAGGGGAGGATAGAAAGGATGAATCCCTTGGCCGTGACTGGGAGAGCAGGCGGCTTTGGTACAGCTTGATGAGCAGGGACCACTGGACTTGAGACCACTGAAGACAGGCCATTCAAGTCCACTGGATTTGGGACCCCCAGACTCAGTTCCTCTGGGATCACCAGACTTAAGACCACTGAAGACGGGTCCTCCAGGACCACCGGACTTAAGACCACTGAAGACGTGTCCTCCAGGACCACCGGACTTAAGACCACTGAAGACGGGTCCTCCAGGACCACCGGACTTAAGACCACTGAAGACGGGTCCTCCAGGACCACCGGACTTAAGACCACTGAAGACGGGTCCTCCAGGACCACCAGACTTAAGACCACTGAAGACGGGTCCTCCAGGACCACCGGACTTAAGACCACTGAAGACGGGTCCTCCAGGACCACCGGACTCAAGAACACTGAAGACGGGTCCTCCAGGACCACCGGACTTAAGACCACTGAAGACAGGTCCTCCAGGACCACCGGACTCAAGAACACTGAAGACGGGTCCTCCAGGACCACCGGACTCAAGAACACTGAAGACGGGTCCTCCAGGACCACCGGACTCAAGAACACTGAAGACGGGTTCTCTAGGACCATCGGACTTGAGATCACTGGAGTCGTGTCTTCCAGGACCAAGAGACTTAGGATCTCTTAGGATCTCCACCGGACTTGCGAGCAACAGTACTTGGGAAGCGAGAGGAACCCTCCTTCTTCTCAGCTTGCTGGGTTGAGGCAGAACCTGGCAGCTCAGGGGCTGGACTGGTAGGAGCCAGGAGGGAAGTGTGTGTGGCCCAAACACACTGAAGGGCGGTGGTATAGTGGGAAATGATGGCCTCCTTGGCCGTGACTCGGAAAGCGGGCGGCTCTGGTACAGCTGGATGAGCAGGGACCACCAGACTTGGGACCACCAAAGTCAGGTCCTCCAGATCCACTGGATTTCGGACCACCAGACTCAAGTCCTCTAGGATCACCGGACTTAGGAGCTCTGGGACCACAGGAGTCAGGTCCTCCAGGACCACCGGACTTAAGACCACTGAAGACGGGTCCTCCAGGACCACCGGACTCAAGAACACTGAAGACAGGTCCTCCAGGACCACCGGACTCAAGAACACTGAAGACGGGTCCTCCAGGACCACTGGACTTAAGACCACTGAAGACAGGTCCTCCAGGACCACCGGACTCAAGAACACTGAAGACGGGTCCTCCAGGACCACCGGACTTAAGAACACTGAAGACGGGTTATCTAGGACCATCGGACTTGAGATCACTGGAGTCGTGTCTTCCGGGACCAAGAGACTTAGGATCTCTTAGGATCTCCACCGGACTTGCGAGCACCAGTACTTGGGAAGCGAGAGGAACCCTCCTTCTCCTCAGCTTGCTGGGTTGAGGCAGAATCTGGCAGCTCAGGGGCTGGAGTTGAAGGAGCGAGGAGGGAAGTGTGTGTGGCCCAAACACACTGGAGGGCGGTGCAATAATTGGAAAGGATGGCCTCCTTGGCCCTGACTGGGAAAACGGGTGCCTCTGGTATGGGTGGATGAGCAGGGACCACTGGACTTGGGACCACAGGAGACGGGTTCTCCGAGACTACCGCACTTAGGAGCTCTAGGACCACCGTAGTTGGGTCCACCAGGACCACAAGACTTGAGAGCTCTGGGACCACCGGACTTGGGAGGACCAAGATTTGGGAAGCGAGAGGAACCCTCCTTTTTTGATATGTTGTTAACAGATTTTATATAATATTTGAATAAAGTGTGATGTCGTCAATTTTCCTAGGCCGGACATCACTTTTTGGCCACTACTGTAGTTGAGCTCATGATTGATATTCAAACTAATGAATATCAATCATGAAATCCATATTATTTTCTTTATGCATGTTCCTGTTTTTAGTGTACACAATTCATGCATGTCCATAACAAAAGAAAATGTTTGTCTGACTTTGTAATCTTTGATCAAAAGTATGACCTTTTTGATATAACAACATATAACTTTGTTTTACATTTACAGTGATTTTACTTTCCTTTCTCTATATTTTCAACCCCTAACATGAGTTGTGAACGCCATTTCATGTTGACTTTGAATGAAAAAATATGAAGTTATGATGCTTGCTAGTGAAAAGTCTTCATTATCTTACCTTATCGATCTCTCCAATATAGGCATCAATGAAATCACGATGATCAAAAGGATCCCAATCCTTCTTCTGTTTCTCAATTTGTTTCTTAATAAAGGCTGTTACCTTTGTGTAGTTTGATTGAATAGTTTTAAGGGATCCATAGAAACGTTCGGCAAGCCCAGGAAATGCATTATAAAACTAAAAATATATTAAAACAGCAAATTAGCATTAACATCAACTTATTTCACATAACCTGATTCAAACTATAAGCTAGTAAACAATATACTGTCTAATAATTTATGAATAGCTCAAATAAGTGTATTTGAAAAAAAAAATGAAACCTCCATATTTCAGAGAAGGAACAGTGAAAAAGTACCTGAATTTGTGGAATATTTTCTATGACCATGGAGTCTGAATTTAGAAGTAGGTTCTGGAAGTCAGTGAAGTTGTGGTCAAAACGCTTCCCGAACACAAAACATCCAATTACATTAGCAGCGGCATTGTTCAGAGCGTCATGAGGATTGAAAGGGCATCCTGTCAAGGATAATATTGTTATAAGCAAAGAATGGGTAATGTCTCAAATCTCTCAAATCTTAATTGCATTCATCATTAACACAAAAATTCCATTGGTTGTAGTTTGTGTCATAACCAACATTACATGCCTGTTCGAAAACAAAGCGGAGAATATGTATCATATATTAGTGCATCTTGGAGAAACACTATGAATCACTAGTATGCACGGAAAAGAACTGCATGAAAAAAAAAAAACTTTTTTGTTCGACAGAAAAAAGAGCAGCATACTGATTGAAACAATATAAGAGTGAGTAAAATGGCAGTATATTAAGTACCTTTAAGCCTTGTTACAGAGCTTTGTGAGTGTGTTGTTAACGAACAAAGTTGCCGATTGATTGACATATATAAACTTTTTCTCACTCGGACTCAACTCTTTGGGAAATTTACTTTATGGCATGGAATATGTGTTGTAAACTAGAAATAATTAAAAATGTGAATTTAATGTTTCAATTCACAGCACCAGCAACTAACTAAGCAGTGGATTTGGCAAACACTCCCAGAAACAGGGGCAAATATAGCATCACACCTTGTTCTTCCTCAAAGCTCTGACACAGAAAGATGCATTCTTGTTGAATGTGAAGCTCCAAAGCATTCTTGCCTTCAGCAAAGGCCTTCAGGTGAGAGGCGGTAAAGTGCCGCTGCTTCCTCCACTTGTATCCACTGCTCATAGAAATACCTGAAAAGTTCATAAACATAAATGTTATTTTAAACAATTTGCCAGCTTAATGGCTTGCAGCCTCATAATTCACTGGATTTGAAAAACTAAAACTTTTACAAGAGTGCTTTATCATTGAGTGACTGGGTTTCGATGTTTAGGCTCAGGTAAACTGGATAAATCTATAATTCTGACACAAGAAACACTAGACTCACCATTTCCTTGAAATACTTCTTGAAAAAGAGGAGATATGGCCCGGTCCAGAAAGTAGTCTCCTTGTGTCACCAAAACCTCCTTTACCCATTCATACCCAGAGACCAGCACAATCTTGTCATAACCCATTCTGAGGCTGAAAATGTTGCCAAATTTGGCAGCCACCTGCATGATAAACAAATTAAATTAAAATGTATATAGTTTTAATTTATTTAATGCATTTAGCTGAACTTTTTTGGCAGGATCTTTATTTGTTTTTTTGTTTTTTTTCTCCATGGACTCTTATTTTGACGTTATTTTGCCCCATACTGTCTCGATTCATTTCCTGTTTTTCCATGGTTTTTGATTATCTTCATACCTATCTAGTTTAGTTAATCTTATCACTTTACATTACAAACATTACACATTTCAAATTAAATTTAGCACAATATGTACTAATGATACATACTGAATAACACACTACAGTTAAAAGATAAAGACAATGATTTTAAATGTACTCAAAAAAGTAAAACTTGGTAACACTATTTTACAGTGTCATTGTTACACGTTTACATGTTGTTACTATAGTAATTACTATAAATTGTGTATAATTACATGCAACTAGCCCTATAAGTGCATGTTGTTAATTATTATTACTCAGTATTTAAATGTATAAGTACAACAGACACCTTAAAATAAAATGTAACCTAAAACTTTTAATTGAAATAATTACAAAGTGCACTTAATAGTAAGAAGCAATCATGAAACTGTAATTTTTTAAGTGCTCTTTTATTTAATTCATATGTCTATATTATTTTACCTGCAAGTACAGTTTTTACAGTACAAGTACAGTAGCCTACTTCATGATTTGGCGTGAACACAATTAATTACAGATTTTAATTTTGAAAATTGGATCTGTTTAATGAATATGTTAGTGTAGGTATTTCACTCTTGATGGCAGCAGTGGAATCACTTAAAACGGAATGAGATTAAATTATTTTTAATGATGAATGCATCATTGTGTGTTCAATGAGTACTGTTAAATGTAAATATTGCAAGACATCTAGTGACATTCACTGATGTTTGTGACAGTTGCTGGTGTCAAATTTATGAAAATTTTTTACATTGTGCCCTTTTAATACATCTTTCTTCTAGAGCACGTTTGATTTAGTTTACCACGAAATGTTAATTAATACATTAATTAACAAGCATGTACTAACGCGTAGTTAAGGTTAGTTCCTCATTAGTACATGTCTTAACTCATCATTAGTTCATAGTAAAGTAATTATTCATTTAGGTATTAGTACATGCTTATTCATGTACTGTTATTGTAAAGTGTTACCTTTACATGTATATTACACTGTAACACAGACACCTTAAAATAAAATGTAACCTAAAAAGTGCACTTAAGAAGTAAGAAGCAAGCATGAAACTGTCATCTTTTTCAGTGGCCTTTTATTTAATTTATATATTATTTTATCTCCAAGTACAGTTTTTACAGTACAAGTAGGCTACAGTACACACGATTAAGGGCGCTTGTTTTTCACGAGGGTCACTTGTTACCACAATGACAATTAATTGCAATAGCGTCCAGCTGCAAAGAGTTACATTAGGTTCAGTTTGCGGTTTCTCTGTTACAACAATTCGCTCTTTGTATGAGTTTTCAGATCGTGAAAGTGTTTAGGCCTATACTGTCAGTGTCAAGGGAATCGTTTTGCTAATACTGCACAAAACAACGTGTCGTGTGAAAACAAACAAGGGCGTGTGATGACTTTAGAAACACTTCAACCCCAACAAACTAACTCAAAGATAAAATATCAAGTGTTTTCATGGTTGTTTTCAGCGATGCTCTAGAACTGCTCTAAAGTCTATCGTGTCACTGTCTGCCTGGCAAAAAGCGTTATTGTCTCTGTTAGACCGCTGGTTGATAGTCCGTATATTGGCATTACGAGTAGGCTATAACATCAGCATGGTCTCAGAAAGAGTCTTTATCAGCTGTTCTTTAACGTGTGTGAAAGAAATAAGATTGAAATGTAGCCTACCTCATCCATCGCACGATAGTTGAAACCGATGAAAACGTTGCCAAGAAACGGGAAACCCCATGGTCCTGGTGGAAAGTTTGGCGCATTCTTACTCTTCCAACAATCAAAAATGAGTAACGATACGAGAAGAAGTCCCAAAAAACTCTTGACATCCAAAACATTCAGTATTGACATCAAAAGCATGGTGGAGCTTTGGGCAGAGTTTGCTTCCAAAGTCCATTCAAGTTCACGCGTCAATCTTACCAGACTGCATCTGCGAGGTACAGAAGCCTGTGCAGACAAACAACACGAATGATGAATGAATGAAACAAACAAACACGACCATACGGCGAAAACTGTCGACTCACAGCAAAGCCAGGGACAATGGTAAACATTTAAGCTTACCAAGTTACCAAAACAGTAATATTAATATTTTTTATACATATGCTATTATATTAACTGTAAGGATTTTTACCATTTAGATATGATATTGATTTCAGTGGTCACTGTCCAGTTTTGGGTAAGTTACTCAAAAAAAGTAATTAATTACTAGCTATAATGACATCTTCAACTGTGAAATAAGATGACCGTATTAATTACTCTCTCTAAAAAGTATTGCATTTATTAATACTTAATTTCTAAACTCCATATCAACCTCAACCAGTTGAAGAAAACATAGACACAAAACTGCACTTTTGATTCTTTCAAACAAACAATTGCATAAATTATAATTCTTGACCTGACCAAAGTGTGTAAAGGGAGAAGGTTACATTAAAAAAACATACATTTTATTTTAATGTTAAATCCACTATTGTTTTATATAGACGTGTCTATGCCTTCTGTAAAGTCTATTTAGTGCAACTTCATCTAAAGTAACTGTAATTAACTACAGACATTTTTAAAGGAACCCCTTACTTAACTTTTTCAAGGGAAAAGTAATTAAGTTACAGTAATTACAGTAATTAATTACTTAGATTATTTAGATATTTACCATGGTTAGATATATTGATATTCTGGTCCTCTTGGGGTCTATTTTGTGTGTGTGTGTGTGTGTGTGTGTGTGTGTGTGTGTGTGTGTGTGCGTGCGTGCGTGCGTGCGTGCGTGCGTGTTCTGAGCACTAAATTACACTTATATTACATTTTAGGTTAGAATTTCTCCTTTTTTACATCACCTTCATCATCTTAAAGTGACAAATTAATTTGTGAAAAGCACAAATATTCCATGTCTCTCAGTTAATATAAGGTCATAAGAGTTTTGTGCATAATAATTATAAAAGAATGAGCAAACTGCTGTTTTTAAAATGTTTTAGAAGTTCAGCATGTCACATTATACGGCATGCAAATGTATTTAATGTCAATTACCCATATGTCAATTACCCATATTTATGTCCAATATTGTGCACGAGGGGAAAAAACAAGGTGTATATGAGTAATGTACCTGATTTTGCCAAGACTTTGCCAAACTTTGTTGATCCTGGAACAACATTGTCCGAAAATTTTGTCCTAACCCCTAAACCTAACCCTACCCATAAGTTATTCCTAAAATCAGAGGGAAATGATGGGTGAATAACACTAATGTAGAAGCACATAACCCTAAAATTGACAGAAACTGTAAACTTGTCCCTCAAATCTGATTGGTTGATTGGAATATTGTTCCAGGATCAACAAAGATGTCGATCCAGGAACATGTTGTACTTGGTGAAATCACGTTCACCTCATCTGGTGTGTATGAAATTTGGTTTTCACATTCGGACGGGTGTGTGTGTGTGTGTGTGTGTGTGTGTGTGTGTGTGTGTGTGTGTGTGTGTGTGTGTGTGTGTGTGTGTCATTAAAGCCTGTTTATGCTTGCGTCAGCAAGATTGCAGTAAGATCGGAGAGAGATGTAGAGGTATTTTATGTGAGAGAGAGAGAGAAGAAAGAACAGGTGCACGCTTTCCAGGATACACACTGCAGATGCTGTCTGAAATCGAAAAACAAAAGAAGCTCCCTCCTCCCCCCCCGCTCGACTATCCCAAAGGAAACCTTTCCACTGCCTAACAGCTCCGTGTCCCGGTCCAACGCGGTTTTGTTCCATTTCTGTACAAAATGTCCCTGTTTGGACACACAAATCCTGTATCCATGTCCACACAGTCTCCACATGGTTCCTTCTCGCTGCATTATTGGATAAAGGGAGGGGGGTGAGGAATGAGGGAGCGCTCTTTTAAACAAGCGTTTTAAACATGCTTTTATTTTGAGAGACTGTGGTGTTAAGAAGAGAAGAGGGCGGCTTCAATGCTTACAGTATTAATCATGTCAGGTCCGCTTTACTATTCACATGCAATACTTATTGTTTCAGAACAACTTTACAGAAAATAGTGACACTAAAGAAACCGACACCGCGGAGACCGACAAGAAAAGATATTTAGATGAAGAAGAAACCTTGGAAGGAACCAGAAAAAACAAAAGCCTATCCTCTGACCAGGCACATATTAAAATAAATCTCCATATGTCACAATTTGATTTAGTTACGTAATATGCACCAAACTGGTTCACTCTTAAAAACAAAGATCCTTTATTGTTTCCACGAAGAACTATTACTTTCCATTGCACAAAATGTTATTTTATAGTGGACAAGCTCCTGTAGATTAATAAATAATCTTCTTTTGGGAAATGCTCACTGAAAGGTTCTTTGGGAAACCAAAAATGGTTCTTCTATCTATAGCATTCCTGCAAACCTGAACGTCCATCGAGTGCATGAAATACATTCTTGCTAGATTGAAGTATTCAGTTCAATTGTAAAAGTACCAAACCCACTAGTGTGTCCCGTGTCGCAGGTAATGGGTTAGCCTTTCTGCTGTCAGAATTGATTTATGAAGGTCCCAAAAATGGATGCGTCCCACCAAAAAGCTTTCAATAATGTGTTTGTCATTATATTTTGAATCGCTTCAGATAGGACACCAAGCAGAGAGAAGATGCATGTATGAGGTGTGCAGCTTGAATTCCACAAGAGGAGTGGCGAGAGAGAGAGAGATCGACATAGAAAAGACTCAAGAGAATACTGGCGAGAGAGGGAGAGAGAGAGAGAGAGAGAGAGAGAGAGAGAGAGAGAGAGAGAGAGAGAGAGGTGCGCAGTGCTGCAGCAGTTTCCCTCTCAAAGAAGTCTTCTCAGGTCTGTCTGCCTGACTAACTAGTGCTGCAGCGGAGGAGAGAGGGAGACGGGACACACACACCACACACACTCACTCCAGTGCTGCAGGACTGCATGAGAGGAACACAGATCATATCCACACCAGCATCAGCATCAGCTTCATCCATCAGCGGAGCTACAGAGACATCCAGAGCCTGTCAACGCCACTATGGCACAAGCCGCCAAACATCTGCGCAAGAATAAGGATTTAGAGGCTCTCGCCGAAGCAGAGAGGAAGGAGAAAGAGGAGGAGAGATTGAAGAAAAGGAGCCGCTCGCGGGATAAAAAGCGCAAGGTAGGGAAGAGAGATAAGTTGACAGCAGAAGGAAGGGATGGGGACAGCAGAACGGGTTTATACAAGCATAACACACACACACACACATCCACTGCTGTTAACACGTGCATGCACAGGTGAGGAGAAGATCAACTCAATAACAGTCTGTCGTGATGATAATCACATGGGAGACAAATGAATGTGTTTTGTATATTGTCACAGAAAAAAAATATTGGAGTTACATTACAATAATTTAAAATACAGTTAAATAATTGCAACTGTATTCTATTCACACTGTTGGAAGGTGCAGATATGTTATTTATCTCGATCTCACTGCTGGGTAAAGCATCACTTCAGTCTTGCAAGAGTTTGAATATAACACCGGTTCACTCAAACAAGAGAGTGAAATAAGTCAGCTGTCATAATTGCATATAAAGATTTTTATTTTTAAAAGTAGGCTATTATATTTTGTGCATAGTATGAACACAAACATTTTATGGAAATTAATATCATTAATTTATCTGCATTTAAATAAATTGCATCGTTCAAATTTGTAATGGGCTGAAAAAAGCTAAAAAAAGGTGCAATAATGTATTAGTTGTGTGCCATACCTGCAAATTCCTAACATTATATTCACTGTAAGTATAACAGAAAAAGCAGAGGTGCCGATAAGTAAGCTTTAAGCTTTAGTACAGTCTTGTTCACTTAAAGAAGAGCAAAACCAGTCTATTTTAACAATCAAAGGATTGCAAGTTTTCTCTCCTCAAATCACACAGAGATGCAGTTTCGACTGGTGTGGTTGTCAGTATTGCACTCGCTCTCTGCTCGTGTGCATGGAGCTCGAACACTTATAAACCATTTTCACTGCAGAGTTTCATATTACAGCACCTTGCTGAAGGGTGCTTGTGCAGCGGATCTCTCTCTTCTCCTGTTGGTTTTCTCCATGTGTTGTTCAATGTAGAAAGCACTTCTTTGGCTGTCGGCTTGATTGTCAGTTTGAATGTTACAAGTAATAATTCTCTATAGGCCAAGTGATTTGTTCCTGATGAAGGAATTCTCGGTTAATACATCGTCTCTTAATAATGGGTTGCTGTTTTAGCTTTTTATGAATTTCAGCCTCATATAACCAGCCATTCTTTGTGTAGAACACAGTGTCGAGTGTTTGAATACCTGCAGTGGATAGTTTAGTTTCTGCCACACTGCATCATTTCAATATTTATTAGGTGTATCTCGTATCAGCTCTGAGCCATAGGATGCTTTAAAAGTCATTTTGAAATCAAATGCAAGCACTTCAAAACGGCTGTTAGTGGGTCATCTCCTTCAAAATGAAGTTTTAACAGCAACTCACCAGGATTGTACTGCTTGAACATGTTTTTTGAACACTTTCCAGCAAATTCTTCTTAAATATTAGGCTATTGAGAACCTCTGCACTATTTTTTCTCACACTCACTGGATTGCTCACACTTCCATTGTGGATAAAGTCACAATTCTTACTTAAAGTTGTGATTGATTTGAGAATGTGTGTATGTGTGGAGGCTTGTACACTGATGCAGCAACTACGACGATGCTGATAATGAGAGAAACGGCTTCAAAGGGTTTTATAATGTCCATTTTCACGCTGTTATCTCTTAATCTGAGCACAGTTCAGCCAAACCCCTCAGTTACAGGAGATATATAGTTGTCGAAATGCAATTTAAGTCAAAGATACTGCCTTATACCGTTGCAAGGTTTTGTGCAGTTTGCTACAAAATTGTGATTTAATAACCTCTGTGGAAACAAACATTCTCTCATATACTCTCTCTTTTTCTTACACAAATACACATGCATTCACTTGTGTTTAAAGCTGGTCTTGTTATTTTGTGATGAGCCTGCATTTTTGCTTCTTTTTTTTCATTCCATGCTCCTTAAGACGGATTTATATGCTAAAGGAGAATTATGGCTTTGTGCTTCCCTTGGGCAAGACATTTTCACCATCTATTTGTCTTGTCTATCACTGTATATACACTGTACCTCTTTAATTATTCCAGCAACATGTACAATACACACACACACACACACAAATGGAAATGTAATGCGGTGTTATTGTGAACATTTCCAATACAGTATTATGTATTTTCATATCTAATGCAAACATGCATGTTTTTTTGTTTTTTGTTTTAATATTATATTCATGTTTTTCTTTGTGGTTTAGAGAGACAAATGTGTAAGTGTTGAAATCGAAATGCTGACAGTGTTATTTATTATTATTGCATTTGTTGATGGAACTTCTTTATGAACTACTGTGGTTAAGTCCAGCTTCTCACGGATCACATTTCATTTTTGACAGTTGCCAGCTAACAATTAACTTCATAGAACTTTATTGTAAATGATGGAGGAAGTCGGATGTTGCAATGGGCTGTGCATTGGTGCACAATGCTGTATATGCAATGTTCAGTGGGTTTTTTAGCAGGCTGCCGTTATCAATGTTGGAAACAAATGGTGTTTCTGTTTCACCAAACTCTTGTTGTAAACTTCTAGTGAACATTGGAGTAAATTTTCCAATAGAAACAAGCTTTTTGGTAAACCGTTTGCAGCAGGGTTGGCACAAATGTAGCATAATTGCAATAGTGCTGTAAAATCAATTAATCGCTATAACATATTTGTTTACATAATGTGTGTGTGTGTGTGTGTGTGTGTGTGTGTGCATGCGTGCGTGCATGCGTGTGTGTGTGTGTGTGTGTGTGTGTGTGTGTGTGTGTGTGTGTGTGTGTGTGTGTACAATTCTTTTTGGAACAGATCCAGCTTGAATAACCTGTTAAATAAACTGTTGATTTCATGGTTACATTCTTGCACACATACAGTAGTTAATGTTTGCTGACACATACCGGACATTTAATATTCAACAATATTATAGATCTGCCTTAAAGGTGGACGATGATGAAATTGTTTTTTGTATTATTTTCATGTTATCACTGTGAAGCTGCTTTGATACAATATGTATTGTAAAAAGCGCTATATAAATAAAGGTGACTTGACTTGACTTGACATGGTGTGTGTACATTTCTGTGCACCACTAAACACAATGACTTTCAAGAGATTTCTCAATCTGATTGTTTAAAAGGCAAGTCAAAATGATTTGTATAGTGCCTTTCATAATACACACAATTTCAAGGCAGATTTATTGAAAAGTCATACTGTGTTATGTCTATAATGACTTAAATGCGCTGTATAATTCAGAAACCCTTGTTATTAGCGACACGTGTGGCCGTTAAGTGAATTGCAGCCAGCCCAGTACTGCTCGTGCACACGTAACGTGAGAAGAGACTCAACGTGATTCAACAAGGCCCCAATAAATTCACAGGGAATTTCTTTTCTTTCTTCGATTATTAGAAGAAGTAAAAGGTCGTTGTAAATAACTTTGCAGCGATATACTTTTAAAGATGTGGATATTTGCACCAGCTCTGGGATTCACCAGCATTATGTCGACAGATGAGGTAATTCATTAAAATTACACTGATATTTTGATTAGGCCTATTTCACAACCTATGAAGTAGAGAAATTTGTCGTTTACAAGCTGTTGACACATTGGCAATAAAAAGGAGATTAATAGGCCCTAAATGAAAATGATTACAAAAATACTTTTCCCCAAATTGAAAGTCCCCATGAAATCAAAATGGCGATGGAAATGGAATATATGCACAAAAGCCATTATGTTGGCCTTGCTGTTATCTATAAGCTAGGGTGCTCCAAAACAATGACAAAATTTGCATTTAAAAGATACAAGCATTCAAAACTTACAGTCTCTCACTTTCATCAATGATTTGGATGACTCTGCACTTCAGCTTCTCATCAGATTTTCTGTCCAATCAAATGCTCTCTAGAATCTGAAGTCCCGCCCCCTGTGCAGCAGAAATCAGTCACTTTACTATTTTCTACATGGTGAATGGGGCATAATGCACTATATAGGGGATAGGGAACGATTCAGACAGTGTAAATATTCTTTCCATTGGGGCGAATGACGTTTGGTTTTACGTTAGTGTCACGATCATATGTGCGAGTCGGCGCAGATCCAGAAAACGTATCAGATTAATTTGAGTTCTGCACAGAATGCTGTATTTTAAAGCGATACGGAGGAGATTAGGAGGAAACTGCGACTTTACCGAATTAAACGCCGTGATTATAAACTAAACGCTATTGCCAATTTTAAAAGGGGGAGGAGCCTATCAATATGTCCCGCCCTGTCTTCCAGTGGAAATTATGTCAACATATTGAATTTTTTGCATATTGAAACACCCTTTAGTTGCTGTCGCTAAGTCCGACAAGCTACGCCGCTCTCACGCACACCATGTTCTCACGCAGTGAAAAATACATCGCGGAGCAGAGAGGACACTGACAACGCACTGACAGACAGGACAGACCAGGTTACTTTTTAGTTACTTTTTGGTTACTTTTTATATTAAACAAAGTCTCACCTTTTAAATGTGGTAATTTTTTAAAAGAAATTTAAACAAAAAAATACCGTTTTGTGGCTCTTTAATGTGTCTGTCGGATCGCTGTGTCGCCTCAGTTAAAGCTGCTCGTGAACCGATCATCTCTTCCTTCTAGTTCATTTATAGCGTCAAATAAACATGAATGAACATCAGAAGGAATGTTGTTTTAACCGCGGAAACGCGTCAGTACACTCCGCTTCTCAAGTTCAAATCCTCCCATGTTAATCTACTAACTCTCCTGACTGCTTTGTCAGACAAAATGGCGGATGGCGAAGTATGATTGGTCAGATCACCTGTCAATCAAGCTCCCTGCGAAGGGTCAATTATGCTGCGCGTTTCGAACCACTTCAGTGGGCCTTTAACATGAAGCAAATTTTAGCAAGTGGTGCTAAAATCCAGCTCCACCTCTCTGGACGTCTAATTGGTGGAGGGATAGAGTTATCTATAAGCTAAGCGTTATGTGTTATGAGTTATGTTAAAATTTCTAACACCTAAAACTTTCTCAATCTGATTGACTCAAAAGTCAAATCAAAATTATTTGTATAGTGCCTTTCATAATATCTTGTGTAGCAGATATATCAGTGCCACAGTGCTTCGGGCACACATGAGCGTTTTAATGTAATTAAAAGATGTAAAATAGAGTTATAATATATAAAAGCACTCCCAAACATGTAGCCCCGCCCTAAACTTACACGATTGGTTGAGCTAAAAGGTGACAGTTTAAATAAACAGAGGAAAGCTTTGAAAGTGCCATAGGGTCACAGCATTCGCACTGTTAGGACCCAGGCAAGCTATAAATGGCATACTTATAGTTGTCTTTGCACAATAAACTGGGATCAGTAATTTATTTAGCTTTTAAATAAAATACACACATTATCTAATCACACTAACAAATCAACCGAAAGAGTGAGCGTAATGAAAATGTCTGACTCAAGTCATCAGCTCAAGTTTAAGTCAAGTCCCTAGTCTTCTTATATTTGCCAGGCAAGTCACATTTTACATCTTAAAGGTTTTTTTTAACTGATTATTTACATTGCACTTAGCCTCATTTCAGTCTTCTCGGAACTTATATGGAGATTTGGTGTGCATTTGATCATGACCTGATCTAAACTCATAACAAAACTGTTTAAGTGTTTCCCAAACATATCATCAACATATTTAAATGAATGAATGAAACTTTAAATTTCCTAGCACTATAGTGTGCACTGCTCTCATGCCACTGAAAAAGACAATTCCAGGAGTCCTCAGTGCTGAGCTAAGCATCCCGATCATCAATTCTCCAGCAGATAATGCTTACTGCAGCCGATGGACTTGTCAATAATATGTAGCTTAAATCCTACATCATGTGCTGCTTATCATGGTATCTGGATAGATGGATGGATGCATGGACAGATAACAATTAATTAATTCACCCGACTTCTTCATTGGAATAGATTGCATACACAGTGCTGACAGTATTGATGGGTGAAGGTATGTGATTTAAAAATATATTCAATATATATATAGGCCTACCGGTATATGTCATAGCATTTTTGTTCCATCAATATACTTAAAGGTTTATTGGGGAAAAAAACATTAAAAAACATAAAGATTCTGCAAAAGATATCCCATAATAGTCTAATGTGACTTTAGTTGTAACAATAAATACGATATTTTATTAATATAGTATTTTTAAATATGATGGTTTCATTACAAATATGGTAAGTTGGACACCCAACTTAATATAGTTTTTCTCAATCGCTTTGGCACAATTCTCGAATGAGACTTTTTTCTCTCAAAACAATAGTTCAGATCTCTGAACAATTAGTTTCTTGTTCACAGCAGATTAGAATTTCTTATTGGTTTAATCAAATTGCTAGCCTGGCTAACGTCAGACCTCGTCTCATTGAGACGTGGTCTGGGAACCACATGTTAATTTTCTCGTATTTGAGGCGTGGTTTACGAATGCCCAGAGCCGTTTATTGGGCGCTACGAATGTCTATCAAATGCGCCTGTCCGTAGCTCATAGCCAATCGTTTCAATTATACCAGATGACGTATAGAGCGACAGAAATTCGACGAGGAAGAAGACGATGGTCAAATATTTATGTGTATATGATGGCGTTCAGCGAATATTGCCGTTTGTGCAAGACAAACATGAGGGTAGAAGGTACATATATAAACACTCTACAGACATGTTTTTATCGAAAGAATTACAGAATATATCAGAGATTAGCGTTATTAGGGGTGACAGTCGCACAAGAGTCAGGAGAATCAAGACGATGCTGCCAGCGTTGCTCTTTACAAATTAACAGGCTGGAAAGAGACTTGCCAAAACATTCAGGCAATGGGAAGAAGAGTTTCGAAACACAGACAGCAACACAGCTAAAAGGCAACGCGATCCATAGATATAAACAAACTGCTTCGGTGTGTCGCATAGATGTTGTCATCGTCTTGCTGCTCCCTCCCCGTTCTGTGATTGTTCCCTTTTTGAGGGGAAAATCTGGTCCATGGTGTCGCGCTGCGCTCAAATTTGTTGATTCTCTGTGAAATTGTCAATCTCTTCACAACTTCTAAGCATTATTTCATCGTGTGAGCGTTCACATTCAAAATGATCCATTCAGTGATCAAAATCTGTCAGACATGTTATATTCCATAAATATTTAAGACATGAAATGTTTGTATTTACACCATTTATACCATTTGCTATTAGCCTGGGGAAAACCCAGACCACTTCCGGCAAATTTAGATTTGCTCTGCAAGTGGGTCTGGCAAAGAGCCCATTGAAACCCATTTCCAATCCGTCGAAATCACGGCACCAATCAGAAACGTTGGGGCGGGCTTTACACGATGACGACAGAGCAGAGACGGTGACGCAGATTTTGTACATTACAAAGATGGATGCCGCCGTGGAACATCACAACATCACTCGTTCGAATCAGCTATCGCGTCTGTTTAAAATGGTCACTTTCGTTAACACAAACAGAGAATTGCTGAGAGTCTCGAGATGTTTCTCCGTCGCTCTGCATACGTCATGTCATTCATCGCTCTGATTGGTTTTAGATCTATCCGACGTCCGTTGGTGACGCCCCTGTGGAAATGAATTGTCTATGGAGCTTTGCCAGACCCTTACTCAGTTACAACTGAGAGTGGTCTGGGTTTTCCCAGGCTAATTTGCTATATAAATCTATAACATGTATTTCCCTATAAGCTAAAGACTAAATAAACTAAGCACAGAATCAACTTTGTCTTGCTGCCCACGATCGCATCAAGGATGTGCAAATGTTCAGGAAAGTGCTGTGGGGAGTTTTTTTAGCCATCTAGTGGTATAGAGGAGAATAAAATCAAATGTGCATTTTACCCTGGTGTGCCTTTAGCCCTGTTAAAGGGGAACTATGCAGGTTTTTTACCTTAACTGAACAGCTTCGGAGTCATTGGAATGGTTAAATTACTTTTTTCGGGTTGAATGGTGGTCGTCTCGCACCCCCCTATCGCCTGTGAGCGGAAAAAACACACTTGCAACTTTGGGCTGGCTGCAGCTTCAGGAAGTATCGCGTGATATCAGCATCAAGACCTTCAGATATCAGGTCTCGCGATGTAACGAATTGCTTTACGGCAAAAAAAATCTGCTAAAATTCTGTCATTATGGTGCGCCCTCACGCTGTTCGAACCCGAATGAAGAAGACGTTGTAAAGAATGTCCCGTCTGCTTTGATGTCGTTGATCTACTAGCCTCTGGTATCTGAGAGTCGAGAGTGTTGTCAAATATCTATTCCGAAGCTGTAGGGGGAGCTCTATAGAGAAACTAAACTGCCTAATTCCCTAAACTGCATAGCCCTGCTTTAAACCAAGGGGGTAATCCATCCGCCGGAAACTGAAGCCTCCCCGGGAGCCGCCATTGTAGCAGAACATCACCTGCTGTTAGCATTGCATTGACTCCCATTCATTTTGGCGTCCAAAGACTCCATTTGTCCATTATTTATTTCTAAAGAAACACGACAATGTATAAAAGGCTCCATTACTTTGTATCTTACGTTATGGCCCCCGTAGAAGCCGTTTTTGTAAAAATAGGCTAACGATTGCGTCATAAACACGCTACTCTCTGTCGCACAGTCGAGAGATTACCGTAAAGACCGGCGGAGAAGCTCGCAAGCAATCGGGGCGACGTGGAGGCATAAAGTCCGATAGAGTCAAGGGAGAAGCACATAGAGAGTGATAAAGTTGCTCCTGCTGCTAGCTCATGGACAGCTAATGCTCACGCTCTCCGTCTCTGCGAGATTCGGAAGGGAATGATTCAGATTTCTCTCAGCACAGCTACTAGAAGACTGAAAACTGTCAGACACGTTGCTCACGTCACCAAGCTCAGTTTGAGTCTGCGCAGTTCGCCTGGCGATCAGGAAGTGAGTGCTTCAAATGGGCTTCACTTTTCTCCGTTGAAATCTATGGGGTCGCTGTGTCCATCTTATATACTGTCTATGGTTTAAACCCTCCTCCAAATCTGGCATACTGCTCATATCACAAAGGCCTACTGTTTTTAATCTACTACATATTGTAGGAAATCCACGTATATGTGGATTTGTTTGCATGTTTTAATACATTATTTTGTTGAAAGGCCCACTTAAAGGGATAGTTCACCCAAAAATTCTGTCTTTAGTTACTCACCCTCATATCGTTTCAAACCTGTAAGACTTTCATTCTTCTTCAGAACAAAATCTGAGTTTCATTAAAAGAGGATATTTTACCATTGACAGCTACGCAACTACCACTTTGATACTTTAAAAAGTTCATAAAGAGATCGTAAAACTAATCCATATGAATTGAGCGGTTTAGTCCAAAATTTCTGAAGAGACAAAATTACTTTATATGCTGAACAGATTGAATTTAGGCTTTTATTCACATATAAACATTGATCAGCGAACATAAAAAGAAGCTGAACTTCGCACGAGAACAAACCTCTTGCTGAAGCTCAAGCGTGATGCGTAACACGAGAATGAACCTCATTGGTTCTCGCGCGTCAAGTGAACATGCTTGAGCTTCTGTTGACCACAACTGATGTGTGAGTTGATGAATGTTTATGTGTGAATAAAAACCCAAATTCAATCTGTTCATCATATAAAGTGATCGAGTCTCTTCAGAAAATTTGGACTAAACCGCTCAATTCAAATGGATTAGTTTTACGATCTCTACACCACCATGAGGTTCTTTTCACCAAACATGCCATTTAAAATTATGGCCAAGAAACTCTGCTTTTGACTCATCTGTCCAGAGCACATTGATCCCTAAGATCCTTTTCATCTTGTAGGTATTGCATGGCAAACTTTTTGGAAAGCACAAACATCTTCCTTGCTGATGTCCTATATAGACCAGATTTGTGCAGTTTCTTTCTAATGGAAGTGCTATAGATAGACAGACAGACAGACAGACAGACAGACAGAAGGGGTCAGAATCTCTTGTCGCTTCAATATATCTATATATCCTTGCTTATAAACATCTTATATTATATAGTGCTTATATTATTCATAAATTAATAATCAAGTTTAAGAATGTTTGTATAATGAGGGATTCACATATACCTTGAGCCAAATGCTGCCTAATAGATAGACAGACAGACAGACAGACAGACAGACAGACAGACAGACAGACAGACAGACAGACAGACAGATAGATAGATAGACAGACAGACAGACAGACAGACAGACAGACAGACAGACAGACAGATAGACAGATAGATAGATAGATATATAGAGAGATAGATAGATAGATAGACAGACAGACAGACAGACAGACAGACAGACAGACAGACAGACAGACAGACAGATAGATAGATAGATAGATAGATAGACAGACAGACAGACAGACAGACAGACAGACAGACAGACAGACAGACAGACAGACAGACAGACAGACAGACAGACAGACAGATAGATAGATAGATAGACAGACAGACAGACAGACAGACAGACAGACAGACAGACAGATAGATAGATAGATAGATAGACAGACAGACAGACAGACAGACAGACAGACAGACAGACAGACAGACAGACAGATATATAGACAGATAGATAGATAGATAGATAGATAGATAGATAGACAGACAGACAGACAGACAGATAGATAGATAGATAGACAGACAGACAGACAGACAGACAGACAGACAGACAGACATACAGACAGACAGACAGATAGATAGACAGACAGACAGACAGACAGACAGACAGACAGACAGATATATAGACAGATAGATAGAGAGATAGATAGATAGATAGATAAACAGACAGACAGACAGACAGACAGACAGACAGACAGAAAGATAGATAGATAGATAGACAGACAGACAGACAGATAGACAGACAGACAGACAGACAGACAGACAGACAGACAGACAGACAGACAGACAGACAGACAGATAGATAGATAGATAGATAGATAGATAGATAGACAGAGTTATGTTCTCCTAATGGTGCGCAGCGTCTATATATCTGTGTTCCGCTGCAGTTTTCTGTCAGTGCTCCTGTGGGAGCTCGGCTGCAGACTCATGACTCAGCACACTGAGACGATCACTCATTCATATTTACAGCGGAGTGTCGGCCTCTTTTACTCCACACCTTTACCACCCGTTTTAATGGAGTGACGTGTGCGTGTGCGTGCGTGTGTGTGTGCGCGTGTGTGTGCGCGTGTGTGAATAATTGCCAGATCCAAAACAACACGCCATCCAGCTTCAGTTTTTCTGGAACAAACAATGACGTCACTAAACGACGGTGGCACAACTAAATAAGAGCATCATTTACAAGTTGCTGCATTGGCCCTAACCACAGTGTAGTGTATTATTCTGTCACGTCGAGACCAAATATCCCTCAGTTGATCAGTGATATTCTCTCTCACCGACGATTACGGACTGATCTGTCTCACGGTGCTCGTGTTATATCAGCAGAATAGTCCAGCGGTGCAGCTCCATCATCTCTGGATCTCTTTTCATCAGGAACACCATCAGCTTTACCCTCGGATATGGAAAATGAAAATATGTTTGACTGTCTTTTTGACATTTTGGCAATATTAACCAGTAGTATGTTCCTGCACAACCGGAGGCTGCAGTTTCAGGACCCCAGTTTTAGGACCGCAGTTTTAGGACCCTATTTTTTTTGTGACAGCGCCACCTACCGAACTGGATGATATAGCGGCGGCTGCTGTTTTAGGACCGCAGTTCTAGGATCCAGGTGGTTTAGTTTGTACATAGTATCAAGATCCACCTTGATCCTAAGTCTCGTTAGAAAAAAAATATATATTTTAACAAACAAGATTATGGAATAGAAAAGCTCCTGCAGCAGGTGGATTAGAGCAAGTAGCATCAAGCTAAATTACACGACACAATTTAAAAGATTAATATTAAACTTTTACTTAAAGCTCACTTTAAACCACCATCGAGTATTCGTACCATATTCCGGTCGCGGTTTAAAATGGTTTTAAGTCATAAAAAGATGTTGAAATATGGTATAATAAAGCAATTTATATGCAGCTAATGGCTACACCTTGCTTGGCAATACTGTAAACATTCGTAATTCATATGAAAATACCCAAAATCGCATGCAAATCACACACAAACCACATATACTCGAAATCGTGCATTTATTAGCTTCTTGTTTCAGGAGAATAATAATAATAATAATAATTTCATTACATTTATATAGCGCTTTTCTGGACACCCAAAGCGCTTTACATAGAAGGGAGGAATCTCCTCAACCACCACCAATGTGCAGCATCACCTGGATGATGCGACGGCAGCCATATTGCGCCAGAACGCCCACCACACACCAGCTTACTGGTGGAGAGGAGACAGTGATGAAGCCAATTAGTATATATATATAGGAGGATAATTAGGAGGCCATGATGGACAGAGGCCACTGGGCAAATTTGGCCAGGATGCCGGGGTTACACCCCTACTCTTTCGAAAGACATCCTGGGATTTTTAGTGACCACAGAGAGTCAGGGCCTCGGTTTAACGTCTCATCCGAAGGACGGCGCTCTTTTGGCAGTATAGTGTCCCCATCACTACACTGGGGCGTTAGGACCCACACAGACCACAGGGTGAGCGCCCCCTGCTGGCCTCACTAACACCTCTTCCAGCAGCAACCTGGTTTTCTCAGGAGGTCTCCCATCCAAGTACTAACCAGGCTCAGCCCCGCTTAGCTTCAGTGGGAAACCAGTCTTGGGCTACAGGGTGATATGGCTGCTGGTAAAAGAAGAGATGTGTCTCAGCTTTGTTATCACAGATAACAGGACCGCGTCATGCAGAAGGGATTGACAGCTGTACAGCGAATGAGACTTGCGTACATTACTGACGCAAATCAGGAAGAGGAGACCCAGATCTCTCTGTGTTCGCTGTTTGAGTTTTATCATACACTATCGAGTCTTAAATCTTTCTAATGATGCTCAGTTTGTCCAGATAAAATAATTAAGAGTGTGATGTTTTAACGAGTAATGAATGTTGAACAACAATCTGTTGTGATCAACAATGTGATTTTTGCCGCGAAAGGGGTTCAATTTGTGTTTTTTGGTGATCCAGTTCTGTAGGTGGCGCTGTCACATTAAACTAGGGTCCTAGAACTGCGGTCCTAGAACTGGGGTCCTGAAACTGCAGCCTCCCGTTGTGCAGGAATACCCTTCTCATATTAACTGATAAAAACAATGGCGCTCGCTCGTTTTCACCATGTAATACACTTGTTAAAGTGATAGATTACCCAAAAATGTTACTTCTGTCATCTTTTACTTATCCTCAAGTTGTTCCAACCCTGTATGAATTTTTTTCGTCTGTTGAACACAAAAGAAGATATTTTGAAGAACATGGGAATAACCAAACAGTTAATGGGGCCCATTGACTTCCATAGTACTTTTTTCCCACTAACGATATTCTTCAAAAATATCTTCTTTTTGTGTAAGTCCAAGGCATTTGAGAATTTAAAGTCTTTATTTATTTAGTCAATATTTATTCATGGCTATAACATTTTAGCACACCGATGTGTTGCGACTAATAAGCCTTATTTAGTATTAACGAGATTTGAATGATAAATTCAAGGAAATATTATCAGTGAAAAAAAACTTGATCTATTCCTCTTACAAAGCTATTTTATGAAATTAGTTTGTGACATGTTTTCATGTAGTATGGCTGCGTCCCAATTTATACTCTCCGTCCTAAATAGTATTCGAAAGTAGAATTAGTACGTCCCAAATCGTAGTATGTTGAAATAAGTGTTTCCAAAGATACCCGGATGGTCTACTATTTCCGGTCAGAATCCGAAGTGCAGATCGATGAACATGCTAACGGCTAATATTGCCCATAACCCATCACGCGTTGGGCGAGGATTCGGTTAGAACTACAAACGAGTGAAAAGTGCTAAAAAAACTACAGACATGGAGGACGCGCAAGTCCGGCGTTATGTAGAAAGGTTTAGATAAAGGGGTTTGAGTGATTAATTATCAGTATCTAACCTGAAGAAAGTGTATTTATTCAATGTTGTCTACATTATATTGCATCTGCAGCAGCATTGTGAACTTTTGTAAAGCCACGTTTAGCCATTAACTTTTAAATGCATCATTACATTCAAATTTCAAACACATGAGGAGAGTCTCTGCATGACAGACCCGCGACTGGGAGATGAACGTGCGACTACATTTCTCTCCGAAACGGTAGAAAAATTAAATGAGATTGAATGGAGGATTTTAACTGTGACAAGATGATTGACAGGGCAGTTTACGGTGACAGGACGCACGCGACAAATCTGTCCGTTAAAGATGACGAAGTAGTATGTCTCAAAGCTTGCCTACTTTTTTGCTACACACTCAAAAGTATATACTTTTTCTTCACAAAAAGAGTACATACTTTTAGGTCGTAGTATAAGTAGGTGAATTGGGACCCAGCCTATGTCTTTAAGAAAAGCAGCTCACTTGTCCAAAACACACACCATCATACTGAGTCAATTAAAAGTCTGAGTGTAATCAAAGCTCAGTGTGACAACTGTCAGGGGGAAAATGGTTTCTCTGATTACTTGGATCAGATCTTGGCGTCACGCATGATTATTGGTTTTCTGATGCAATACTTTCTCTGGAAGGTCTTGATGCACTTCAGAATTGATCTGAGAAAATATGATTCAGCTTTACTGTCAATTCACTTTTTTTATCAATATTATTACTGCACTATATTCCCCAGATGTATGTTCCAGCGCAATCTTTACATTACTAACCCTATGAAATATATTGTGCCTTTATATTGTCAGATGGGGGAGTATGTGAAACTAATTTACAACATTAATTAGACAGTCATTATTTTTTGCTTCATTATACTATTTTGTGGTAGTTATAAAATAAATACCTCACCTTTAAATGGACGATTCCCCCAAAAATGAAAATTATGTCATCAATTACTTACCCTCATAACATTTCAAACCCATAAAACTTTCGTTCAAATTTGAAATGCAAATGAAAATATTTTACCTTTCCGTTACACACCAAATCTTGTTCATAAAAAGTATCGAGTGCTTTAATCCAAGTCTTCTGAAGAGACACAATCACTTTATATGATGAACAGAATTAATTTAGGCTTTAATTCACATATAAATATTGATAAGCTGCGCACATATTCACAATTTCGATTACCATATTCAGAAGACAGATTAAACCACTCAGTTCATGGACTACTTTAACAATGTTTTTATTAACTACTTGAAGCATGATAGTTTTTTTTTTATTAATGATTATTTTAAATTGAAATTATATAATACATAGATTTAAAGATAAGATTGCTTTAGTGTAGTGAGCATCTTTTAGCTTGTAGAATAAAACCTAAGTTTTTGGAAGTGTAGCCACTTTAAAATTATGAGTAGCTTGGCAAGGCCCATTTGGCTGGCTTCACTAACATTGTCTGAATCCACTTTTATATTGTACATCATGATAATTTCACCCATGTCGTCTTGTATCTGCCCCCCCACCCCCCGACTCCATCTGCCAGGGAATCATAATCCCTCTTTAGAAAGGGTCTTCTTTCATAAAGCTCTGCCGTAAGAACACAGAGATTAGACTGACCAGAACCGATCGTCATGGATCCGACGCTAACGGGAGACTCGCATGGTGGAGGAGGGGAGCAAAGAATAAAGCTACGAGTGTGAAGAATTCATCTTTCAGGGTTTTTTAGTCTGACCATGTTTGTTCAAGGTCACTATAGCTGCTGCATTTACACTGCAGGTCTTGATGCCCAAGTCCGATTTGCTAGACGGACTATATCCGATTTTTTTGACGACCCGCTTACATCATCTTTTAAAAGTGACCCGTATCCGATATTTGCATTTACACACTGCCGAAACAACCCAATGTAGACGTTCTGACCCGGAGAAGGAAGTAAAACAACGCGATATGCAATGGATGCAGACAAAAATGATTATCTAGTGTTTTGACCACTTTGTATTTATATTTTAAGCGTTATATGATACGATGGCCTCCCCATCTCTCCTGAAATCTCTTCAAACACAGATTTATTTACAACTCTGCATTTTTGCCTAGACTGTCTCTTCGCCCCAAACGCTCAAAAGACTTACTTTAAGTAAACGCATTACTCCACTGTGTTGAGCCTTCGTCCTCCATCGCGCCATTAGTCATGTGATCGCAGTTGGTGTCCACCTTTAACGTCTTTTTTTTAATGACGTGCGACTCGCATTTACCAGGGAATATCCGATTTGTCTGCTTACATGGCAGACGCAAATGCACGTATCCGATTCATATCAGATTTATTTCCACATATGAGTGAGGCCTGAAACCGATCTGAGAATATCGGAGGCCATGTGCTTTTTTCCTGCTTACGCGTTCGCCGGTCATATGCCACATAAAAAAAAAAACGGAATTGTGTCTCTTGAACCATGCAGTGTAAATGCGGCCTTAGAGACATTTGTGTTAAGGTAACGTTGGAACTGGTGGCTAAAATAGTTGCTTTACTGAAAAGCCCGAAGTACATTTCAGTTTTGACTCGAAAGCTTACTACAAGCATACACAGCCGAATGCACTGCCATTCAAAGTATACTCTGTCTATTTGATAGAACATGTGAACACACATTGTTCAGTGTCTGAGCTATTTCTCTCCGGAAGATATTACCAATGAAAAATCTCTGTTTTCGTCTATCTCTTAATAATTCCCTCACACAAGAACTTGTCAACATGACTGTCTATTGTGGTTGCAACTCCCGTAGTTTGTTGTTGTGTGTAGTTATGTAAATATGTGTATATTGTGTTTGTTTGCTTTTACTGAGAAGCCCAGCTTATAAATATGTTCTAAGAACGTTTAGCTAACGGCCCCATTAAGTTATGAAAACGGTATTTCTAAATGTTCTCTGAACATTTAAAATGTCCAGTTTTTTTTACATTTTTTAAACAATTTTTTTTCTTGATTAATCTAATGTAAAAGGGTTATTAGTTCACCCAAAAATGAAAATACTGTCATTATTTGCTCACCCTCATGTCAACCCCGTAAGACTTTCATTCATCTTCGGAACACAAATGAAGATGTTTTTGATGAAATCTGATGAGAGATTTCTGTCCCTCCATTGACAGCTACGCAACTACCACTTTGACGCTTCAAAAAGTTCATTAAGAGATCGTAAAACTAGTCCATATGAATGAGGTTTAATCCACATTTTCTAAAGAGACACAATCGCTTTACTGTATGAACAGATTGAATTTAGGCTTTTATTCACAAAAACATCATAAACATTCACCAACTCACACATCAGTTGTGGTAAACAGAAGCTCAAGCATGTTTGCTTGACGTGTGAGAACCGATGAGGTTCATTCTCGTGTTAAGCATCACGTTTGAGCTTCAGCAAGAGGTTTGGTCTCACGCGGCGTCAAACAGGTTCAGTTGAGCTTCTGATCAATGTTTATATTTGAATAAAAGCCTAAATTCAATCTGTTTGTCATATAATGATCGAGTCTCTTCAGAAAATGTGGACTAAACAGCTCAATTCATATGGATTTGCTTTACGATCTCTTTATGAACTTTTTGAAGTGTTAAAGTGGTAGTTGCGTAGCTGTCAATGGATGACAGAAATTCTTAGATTTCATCAAAAAGATCTTGAAATCTTGATGAACGAAAGTCTTACGGGTTTGGAACGACATGAAGATGTGTAATTGACCGTTCGCAAAGACCCGCCCCCCTTAGTTACTGTCGCTATGTCCGACAAGCTACGCCGCTCTCACACACACCATGTTCTCACGCAGTGAAAAACACATCGTAGAGCAGAGAGGACACTGACAACACACTGACAGACAGGACAGACCAGGTTACTTTTCGGTTACTTTTTATATTAAACAAAGTCTCACCTTTCAAATTTGGTCATTTTTTAAAAGAAATGTAAACAATAAATACCGTTTTGTGGCTCTTTAATGTGTCTGACAGATCGCTGTGTCGCCTCAGTTAAAGCCGCTCGTGAACCGATCATCTCTTCCTTCTAGTTCATTTATAGCATCAAATAAAGTCAAGTCAAGAATATTTGTATAGCGCTTTTCACAATACAGATTGTATCAAAGCAGCTTCACAGTATTAAATTAAAATAATAATAAAACGTCCATGTTTGGTAATGCTAATCAATAGTAATATTGATTGATTCATTAAATTGAATATCCCCAACTGAGCAAGCCAAAGGCAACAGTGGCAAGGAAACGAAAAACTCCATCAGGTGACCTAATGGTGACCTAAAACTCCATCAGGTGACCTAATGGTGACCTAAAACTCCATCAGGTGACCCAATGGAGAAAAAAAAAAACCTTGGGAGAACCCAGGCTCAGTCGGGGGCCAGTTCTCCTCTGGCGGTTATGAACTAGAGGCCGGATTTAACTGTAAGATTAACATTTATATGAATGCCTGGTTAAAGAGATGCGTCTTTAATCTAGTTTTGAACTGGGAGAGCGACTCTGAGCAACGAACAGTATCAGGAAGGCTATTCCAGAGTTTTGGAGCTAAATGTGAGAATGCTCTCCCTCCTTTGGTGGACTTAGATATCCTAGGTATAACCAAAAGCCTCGAATTTAGCGATCTTAAAGAGCGCGATGGATTATAGGGCGATAGAAGATCCGTTAAATAAACTGGAGCTAAGCCGTTTAGGGCTTTATAAGTCAGTAACAATACCTTATAATTAATACGGAACTTTATAGGTAACCAATGTAGTGATGATAAGATCGGTGTTATATGATCATATTTTCTTGATCTGGTAAGAACTCTAGCGGCTGCATTTTGGACTAACTGTAGCTTGTTTACTGAGGATGCAGGACAACCAGCTAATAGAGCATTACAGTAATCTAGTCTCGAGGTCATGAATGCATGAACTAACTTTTCTGCATCAGAGACTGATAGCATATTACGTAGCTTAGCAATGTTTCTAAGGTGGAAAAATGCCGTTTTTGTAACATATGAAATATGATTTTTAAAAGACAGGTCGCAGTCTAGTATGACACCCAGGTCTTTTACTGTAGAGGATAAAGTAGCAGGACATCCTACTATGTTAAAGTTGTATTGTGAGAGGTTTTGTGGGCGGTTTTTTGAACCGATGAGTAGTACCTCCGTCTTGTCTGGATTTAATAGAAGAAAATTACGCGTCATCCAATCTTTTATATCTTTAACACACTCTGTCAATTTTGATAATTTAGCGTTTTCATCCGGCCGTGATGAAATATATAATTGAGTGTCATCAGCATAACAATGGAAACTAATTCCATGTTTCCTTATAATATTTCCAAGTGGCAGCATATATATTGAGAATAATAGAGGGCCTAGCACAGATCCCTGCGGCACTCCATAATTTACTGAAGTTATGATCGATTTTTTTCCATTTAAATAGACAAAATGGTAGCGGTCAGATAAGTATGATCTAAACCAGCTTAATGCTTGTCCTTGAACGCCAGTATAATTTTGTAGTCGATCTAAGAGTATTGTGTGATCTATAGTATCGAACGCAGCACTAAGATCAAGTAAAACTAGTATTGAGATACAGCCTTGGTCCGAAGCTAAAAGTAAATCATTAGTGATTTTAACGAGCGCAGTTTCAGTGCTATGGTGCGGCCTGAATCCAGACTGAAACTTTTCATAGATGTCATTTTCTTGCAAAAAAGAGCACAGTTGAGCGGACACAACTTTTTCTAATATTTTAGACATAAATGGAAGATTTGAAATGGGTCTATAATTTGCTAGATTATGTGGGTCTAATTGTGGTTTCTTAATGAGTGGTTTTATAACTGCCAGTTTAAATGTTTTTGGAACGTGACCTAAAGATAGAGACGAGTTAATAATATTGAGAAGAGGCTCTTCCACTACAGGTAACACTTCTTTCAGTAGTTTAGTTGGTATAGGATCTAATAAGCACGTTGTTGTTTTAGATGAAGTGATAAGTTTATTTAGCTCTTTTTGTTCTATAGTTGTAAAGCGCTGTAATTGTTCTTGCGGGGTGATAATTGAGGCTGATTTATAAGGCGCGATTGAAGATTGAGTGTTTACAATTGTGGTTCTGATGCTTTCTATTTTCTCAGTGAAGAAGTTCATGAAATCATTACTGCTAAACTGTAACGGGATATTTTGGTCAGGTGACGTTTGTTTATTTATTAGTCTAGCCACGGTGGTAAATAAAAATCTTGGATTATTTTGGTTATTTTCTATTAGTTTGCGGAGATGCTCAGCCCTTGCCGCTTTTAGGGCCTTTTTATAACGTGAATGATTCAAATAATTCAAATAAACATGAATGAACATCAGAAGGAATGTTGTTTTAACCACGGAAAGGCGTCAGTACACTCCGCTTCTCAAGTTCAGATCCTCCCATGTTAATCTACTAACTCTCCTGACTGCTTTGTCGGACAAAATGGCGGATGGCGAAGTATGATTGGTCATATAACCTGTCAATCAAGCTCCCTGCGAAGGGTCAAATTAATGACAGAATTTGCATTTTTGGGAGAACTATCTCTTTAAGGGAACATTCCATTTTGCAAACTGTGGTTTGGATTGTTCTCTGAACATTCTGAAATAAGTAACATTTAAAAATGTTAAATGAACGTCCAACTAAATCATTTCAGAAAAAAAGCTCCACGAACGATGTGTAATAATGTTTTTGTGCCAGTGTTATTATTACAGACCAGATCATTTTAATTAAAACAAACATTCTATTAGAATGTAGAACATTTGTTCATAACTTGAGAGGACCTTGCCTTGCCAGAACGTTGGGGAAGTTATGAGAACTGTTCGCTGCATGAGATGAGATGTATTGTTTATTGTCTGTTTTTGAGTCCTTTATGTATCCTGTGTTTATTTTAATTTGTTTACTGTATATTGTACTGTATACATGTGTGTCATAGTGTATATATCCTATACTTGTTGTCATACTGCAGAGATTTCAACACTTGTATACTTGCGTTCATGGTGTTGTGACAATATAGTGATTTGATTGGTTGGTCCGTCTCATGGAGGTTTCTATTTCGACTTTGAAACAATGGGCCTGTAGACAAACCAGTTGGTGCAAAATCAACCACCTCAAGGTGCGCGTGCGAGCTGAGCGTACATTGAATGCACGGTTAAAGAAACCTGACTGCGCACATACTATCTTGATGATGATATTTGCGTCACGCGGACTATACCAAAGTCCCTTTAAGGCAAGTCATATCACTTGGCGGCCATCTTGAAACGCCTTTCGGGTAGCTTATTTCAGTCATGCGAGTACAGCTCCTATCTCAATCTCTTTATAGTCTTATACTTCTTATATAATTTGATTAATAAACCATTAAGCAAAGTGTAACTCAAACCATGGCGAATAAATCTTACCAGTGTAAGATGGTTTTTGGCTTAATGGTGGCTGATTTGTTGCTGTAACTAGCTTCACCAATACTGACCTTTGTTCTGCTGGCTGGTAATGTATTGGAAACTTTTTTCTTTTCTTGTAGAGAACACATTTCATTTCTTCCATGCGGTTTCAACAAGTCTCTTTTTCTCTCATTGAGATTTTGAATGTATTATTGGGTATGTGTATTGTAATGAGAGATGAGATGGAAAGGATTAATCTGACCAATTATGATCCTAACCTTCTTCAGTAGCATTTGTTGTTGCATTAACCACAGCACTGACCTCACATGCAACTTAATCTGACCTCATCCCGAACACTGATAAAAAAGATTGTGCATTACAATCTGCATATTTCCTATAAAGAAATAATATTAACAGACTTCTAAACTTCTCTCACACCTGATTTTGCTTTCTAAAATCTTCAATCCAGACATTTAATCTTTTCTGAAATAGAAAAACATTTTATGACTCAACATTACTGAATTCTACCGAATTTTATTTTTATAAATTTTTATTTTATTAATGCAAATTTTTACTTTTTAAATGCAGAATTTATATTTTGTATTTTCTGTTCATCTTCAGTGTCTTACCTGCAATGTCCTAACGTTTAATAGTAGAGTAGTGTCAGTTATTACTTTGTTTTTATTAACACGTTATGTGTGGGAACATTTTAACTCTTTCCCCGCCAAAGATTTCATTACTGAATGAATCAGCGTTTTTGAATGAATCTCTTGAATGAATGATTCGATGACAAATACATCTTGTGTAGCAATGTAATCGATACAATCTGTATTTAATGCGCCATGTTACTTTCAAAAGTTTTGGGATTTTGATATCGTAGACGTCGGTGGTTATATCTGAACTATACACTTTTATCCCAGCACTTCTGCGATAATTTGAATTATTATAAGACAGAAATAAATAACAATACTGTGTGGTTGAAAAATATGTGTTAAAAACCATTAACGGTTGCAGATCTGAATGCTCCAGTATGATTTTGTCAAAGGCAAACACTTTGACTTTGACACTTAAGTTTGAATCAAGATCGCGACCTTTTAAAGAATAATCGTGCAACTCTAGTTCACATACATTTTCCTTTTTGTTGAAGTGGCAGTAGTTAATGTATGATAATGAATGTGTATTGTAATGAGATGGTGAGGATTAATCTGAACAGTTTATGCATTTGTTGTTGCATCACTATGGTCTCGTCATCTCTGTCAAGAAGGCAGTATCTTCCGAAATCTTGTTTTTATTTATTTTTAATGTTTTGATTCATGCTATAGCCTAGTGCTTTGATTTCTCCACTCACACCCCAGCCTGCCTTATCCTAACATGGTGCAAGATAATGGATTCCCTCAAGGCAAACACAGTGCTTCCTCTACAGCTGCTGCGTCTGCAGTGAAATTGATCTGCTGCTTGTACATGAGGTTGAGACTTAACAAA
This sequence comes from Phoxinus dragarum, assembly GCA_033366665.1. Classification (NCBI taxonomy): domain Eukaryota; kingdom Metazoa; phylum Chordata; class Actinopteri; order Cypriniformes; family Leuciscidae; genus Phoxinus; species Phoxinus dragarum. The sequence continues at coordinate 90,634 of JARPMJ010003076.1, forward strand.
TCTGCCTCCTGCTGTGCGTTAAAATATGAGCTGAACTGTCCATGTATCTTCCATATGCTGATGTGTAGAGATAAATGAACATAGAAAACACTCAAATATCATGTTATCCCCCTAAAAAATGCACAGATGCTCACAATGATTTCAACAGCATGATAAAGCTCAATATGTAGTTAACGCTAAATACTCTTTTAACTAACATCAAAATACTCTGAACAGAAAAATGCATTAGGTGGTTGTAAATACAAGAAAATATACAATAACTACCGGTAGGTTTGTATGTTTTCTGATGAAAATGTGTGCTTGCCTGTGCACAATGCTGAAGTATTCTGGGGGGTTGCCAGGGTGTTACTGTGCAGTTGCTAAGGTGTCCTGAGCATTTTTTTTACACGTCTGATCACTTAGAAAAGAAAGGCAACAGTAAGGCAAAACTAAGTACAAATAGCAAAAGATGCCATTATGCTGAGTGCAAATAGAGATAGATGCTATTTAGCCTAAGTGAAAATAGCATATTTTCTTAGCGATATATGCTATTTACACTAAGTTCAAATATCAATAGATTCTTTTTACACTACAGTTGTATTTGAAATTATTCAACCCCCCATTGCAAATCAGGTTTATTGGCAAAGTGTACAGATTTCCAGCTGTTTGCAATGAACAAATCGAATAAAAGTAATTGAAATAGCTCAACGCAACACATGTTTTCCCCAAATTCAACTAAAAATGCAACTGTTAATGACTTCTGCAGTCTCAAAATTATTCAACCCCCTGAATAGAAACCCTCACAACAGCACAAATCTGCAAAACAGGTGTTGTCTTAAGCACACGTGATGCAACTAATCAAGGGCTTCATTAGTTGCACCAGGTGTGCTTGAGCTAGAACACATGAAATACCTGAACTTGTTAGAAAGACTGCATGTTAGAAATGGTCAAATGAATGGTCCAAAAGGTTAAGAGAAGATATCATCGACCCTCACAAACAAGGAACAGGATACAAAAAGATAGCGAAGGTACTAAATGTTCCTAGAGACACTATTGGAAGCATATTTCGCATATTCAAAGTTAAAGGAACAGTGGTTACACTACCTGGACGGGGCAGAAAATGGACGCTATCAACGACTGCAACCAGATTTCTGAGAAGGCAAGTTCAGAAAAACACTCGAGTGACTGCAATAGACATGCAGCAAGACTTGTCAACAGACACTGAGGTTTCAGCTGCACAGTAAGGTGCGTACTAAGCATGCCAGAACTCCAAGACGTTCACCAATACTGGAAGCTGTAGCTTGGACCTTCCAACAGAACAATGATCCCAAGCATACCTCAAATTCCACCAAGGCTTGGTTTCGGAAGAAGTCCGGGAAGATTCAGGACCATCACCTGACTTGAACCCCATAGAAAATCTCTGGTGGGATTTGAAGGCGGCGGTTGCAGCTCGCAAACCCAAGAATATTACTGAACTGGAGGCCATTGCTCATGAGGAATGAGCTAATGTAAGATTCCTCAGAAACGCTGCAGGAGCTGGTGTCTGATTATACATCTCATTGGCAGCAGGTCATAATAGCAAAAGGGTTTTCAACTAAGTAATAAAGATGCTTGCCATGAAGGGTCTTGAATGATTTTGAGACTGAAAAAGTCATTTAAATATGCATTTCCAGTTGAATTTGGGGAAACCACTTGAAAAATGTTGTGTTGAGCTATTTAAATTACTTTTGTTTGATTTGTTCATTGCAAACAGCTGAAAGTCCTTAAAAACCTGATTTGCAAAGGGTGTTGAATCATTTAGATAACAACTGTATATGAATATAGCAATATTTTCTTAGTGATATGCTATTTACAATAGATGCAAATAGTGATAGATTCTATTTACACTATGTAAAACTGGCAGTATTTTCTTTGCAATAAGTGTAAATACTGTAGTTAGATACTATTTGCATCTCATTATTTACAATATAAAACAGTATGCATTGCAATAAAAACATATTGAGTGTACATTATTATATTTATTCAATTCTTTTCAAATTCGTCATAGATGGTCTGACGTTCACCAAAATTGGCATTTATCATCTTCAGACCATGATGGCAAAATGTTATTAAAATCTTTTTGATAAACCAAACCGTTCATGATTAACACCCAAACGAATTTGGCGAAGAGCACAGCAAAATGGATGTGAGCCTATATCTCCACAAAGCTTTAGCGTATTGAGACAAATCTTGGTAAACGTCATCATTACAAGCATGACCTTACTTGGCTGAAGTTACTTGCAGCATGCTGGAGAAGGACTATTTTTGCTTATAACTTCTGAACAAATTGCCCAAAAGTAAAACTGGTCTCTTTTGATTCAGTGGAGCAAAACATTTTGTTGTAAAAATGCTGTATTTTACGAACGTATTAGCATCATTGCAAAACTTGGTATATGTCATCAACCTAAAGATTCGCAAAAAGTGCCATCTTGTGGTCAAAATTTCAAAACATTAGCTTTTGATTAATTTGGCCTATTCTAATGAAACTTGAAAATGGTATCAATTGTTTGAAGTTGCAGTCCGCCATTTTGAATTTCTTTTGAAAACCTACTTTTTCAAACTCCTCCTTGATGTTGGTCTGATTTCACCAAAATTGGCACAGCTCATCTTCAGACCATGCCGGCACAAAGTTATTAAAAGCTTTTTGATTGACCAAACCGTTCTTGAATAATGCATCAACAAACTTGATGGCACAATGCCAAGTTGATTCTGAGGCTAACTCTGCAACACTTTAGCATATTAACACCAAACTTTATGTGTCATTGTCAATTGGCCAATTGGTCAAAGATGATAAGCTAAATCGGTCACACTTTAGTTTAGGGTCCAATCCTCACTATTAACAAAATCCTTGAACTTTCTGAAGCACAAATTAGTTACATTCCACAGATTGGTGATTTGGGTTAAACCCATGAGCATTAACAATAGTAATGGTTGCATTAGCAAACACTGTTATTAAGCAACATTGTGTGTGCTAATAATAAATCAACAATCAAAACTGTCAGTTTATTCCCTGTGACAATTCCAGCTTCTCTTTTGTATCGGCTTCCTTGATTTCCTGCTTACTTATTTCTGGACATCTTGCCTTGGTAAATGAACCAGATCCATCCCTATACAAATCTTCTGTGTCCATTTATAGGAGTAGTAGGTCTGTCTCCAGATGGTCCTGGTGATTTCTCTATGCCTCACACTGCTTTTGATCGGTGCAAACGCTCTCTTACGTCAGGCACGCTGCTGCCTCACAGGTGGGATCATGCTGGAGCTGGAGAGGCTATGCAACCCAGTGTTTGTTTGTGGTTGCATGCTTGTCCGTGTGTTACAACATTTATTCTATTGACTTGATACAAGATGTGTTTGATATGCTAGATCTACATCGTGGCTCTTAAAGCCAATATCTTTATGCATTTGGATCTGTAGATGTCATCCTGTGTCCTTGTACCATGACAAGTTGGCACGACGGTGTCAGTCACATGCTTAGCCTGAGCATCTGGCTCAGCGGGAACATTAACCTGCATGAAGGTTACAGTCGGAGGCTTTTTGGGATAGATTGTGTGTTCGGTGCATTTCACATTTATTATTTTTTTACATAGTGAGAAAGAAGGGGGGGGGGGGGGGATGGGTCATTGATTTTCACAACATTCTGGTGTTGCTTGCTGAATATAAACAAGGCTTTTCTGTTGCCAGAATTAATTTGTTCTCTGCATACAGGAACACAGTTGTCCAATAATCAGTTACTTATTATGTGAAATATTGGGAAATGCAACAATGTAATATATATACAGGTTGAGTAAATTTAAAGAGAACTAATATACATAAATGGCTGCTATTTGGTAATGTCAACTTGCTACTTCAGTATTCATCTTTCTTTTTTGGTACCAATTTAGTGGAGAACAACTGTACCAAATATATCAAATGATTTTTTCTACAATTACAGCTAAAAACTGACATTGTCCTAGGCTATACATTTCCTATAGCTGTGTTAATTAAAGGTAAAAGTGCTAGGTTAGGCTATTAGCTGCTAGGTTTTGTCTCTCTCTCTATGGTTTCTTCGTTAACTACATTTTACCCAGAAATCCTAGTACTACATTTAAAGACATTGATGTAAATAATAAAAAGTCATTGTAAATAAAACAAAGATTACTGGAGTACAAGAAAATACCACATTGTGTTACTTATACTTGCCGATTCTTTGTAATTATTTGTGAAATTTGAGAATGAAAATTGTTTCTTCACCAACCTTACTTCAGTGTATTATGCTGTTGTGATCATTTTAAGCTATTGTGTCATTATAAACAAGCATATATCTACAGATATTGAGCATTAAGTTCGATTTTAACTACAAGCTGAACTTAGTGTCTATATTTGGCTGGCTTTTCTTCCTTTTCCTTCTTTCTCTCCTCTACCTCCCCTCCCCACATCTTCATTTCTGCTGCCTCTGTGTGATTTCATTTTCTGCTGAGTCGCTGAAATGTGAGCAAGTTTATCTCTGTCCTTTTCGCTCTGTTTCTGCCCTCCTCTCTGAGTAACTTGTTCTTATTACAGGTTTAACTTCTCAGTGCATTGTGTCCATTTCACTAATCGAAAACGTAGTGTATAATTCTTCAATCCTTATAGTAAACATATGATCTACACTGAAAGTAATCGGCTCAAAGCAACAAAACAAAATCACTGTCATTAAGGGGGATTTTTCTCACCCTCATATGCTAATAAAATCATTATTATTTTCATAAAATCTTCCCCTCTGCTGTAGTACGTTCACACTAACAGGGATTTGCAGCTGCAAAGTGACTAGAAGTCATTCACATAGCTTACTTTAGATAGTTGGCAATATGAACATTGAGCAGTTGGGCCTGGTTTCACAGACAGGGCTTAGATTAAGCCAGGATTTTGCCTTAGTTCAATTAGGATATTTAAGTATAGCTTTATAGACGTGCCTTAGATAAAAAACATCCCTGCTGTGCATCTTGAGGCAAAACAACAGCACTGACCTATTTTAAGATTTATCAGTGCAAGTTGCTTTAAGTTAAAACAGCTCAAACATGCATTTCTGTGTGCGATAGGATTAAGCTTTGTCTGTGAAACAGTTGATGTCAGGTTTAATTGTTGCTTTACTGTGATCTTGGCGATCAATTTTAGAGATATCAGTCTTCTCCCATTCAAGGAGTTGGTCTTGTACAGTGTGACCGAAAGAGCTGCATGGAGGCATTACCAAAAAAAAATAAAAAAATAAAAATAAAAATCCAGAAGCAAATGCTAATCACATTCACCACCAGAATTGAAGATCCAGATGTTATGAGATTTATTTGATACGCTTCTATTCTTTTTCCTTTATAAATTATGATATTTCTGTACAATATGAGTACAGATGACTTTTTTAATTTTTTTGTATAAGTATTTCAGCCACTTTGCACAGGTTTTTCCTTTTCAACTGTTGAAAATATTTTCATTTGAGTTTTTTACATAATTCAATTTGAAAAAATGCGTTTGAATGTTGTAATTATATTGAATAGGCCCTAAACAATGAAATCACACGCTTAAAAGTGATTTTTAGGATCAGTGATAAATATTACTGTGTTTATTATATGTGTTTTAAAATATGAAACCTCACTGAATCATCATTGATGGTTCCATGAAGGTTCTTTATAGTGAAAGTTTTTTTACATTATTGAAATATTCTTCACACTAAGAAGAAAATGTTTATTTGTGGAGAGATGTCTTTATTAGTAAAAATGCCTTATTATTAGTGACTTGTTTGTTTCTAGTTAGAACTTAAGAACGGCTCGCAAGTTTGCAATGAGAGAAAGAAACTTTGCTTTCTTTCAGTGCAAATTGTGAATGATAAACTGTGTGAGAGCTTTATCACCTGAAGTTTGCAGAGCACTCAATGTGTACAATGACTCACAGATGAGGAGGAATATCATAACAAGAGTCAAAACCCCTTCTTATAGCATTCAGTCCTGCTTACACCAACAGTGTGAAGAGCGCACTAAAAGTATATGGACATTTATCTATAGGCCGCTTTACATTACATGGTTCAAGTGACCCAATTCAGATTTTTTTTCCTCCCATGTGGCCCAGATCGGATATGACCCACGAACGTATAAGCAGGAAAAAAAGGATTCTGATACTCTCAGATCGGTTTCAGGCCTCATATTGCATATGTGGAAATAAACCTATGAATTGGATATGTGCATTTGCGTCTGCCATGTAAGTGGACAGATCGGCCATTCCTGTAAGACGTACATCATTGAAAAAGAAACGGTGGCGAATGACATCAACTCAAGTGGACATTAACTGTGATCACATGACTCTTTTCAATATCTCAATAGAAGACGAAGGCTCTACCCAATGCTTTTCGGCCCTTTAAAGCAAAAGCTTGTATTATCATTTTCATCTGCATCCATTGCAAATTGCTAAATTTTGACTTTCTTTTTGGCCTAAGCCAAGTGTATAGTGTAAATGCAGATACTGGAGATGGGTTACTTTTAAAAGATGTAAGCTGGTCATCAAACAAATAGGATAAAGTCAATAAATTGGAACTGGGCATCAAGACCTGAAGTGTAAATGCAGCCTAATTAACTTTTGGCTATTCCAATCATTTGTGAGGACAAATCTTAATACAATAAAAAAGCATAAAAAAATTCTGCCTTGTGATTCTGCAAAAAAAGTGTAAAACACAGAATTCTTCCGGATGTTACTTTGGTGTAGCGCTACGATTTACAGATATTGCTACATAAAAAGGGGTGCTCATAATTTTGACTATATGTAGTTGATTAGGGCTTTTTGTGTTTTATTTTTTTATGGAGATTTGATGAAAGCAGGGTTCTGGATCATAAATATAACGTTGATAATGAAGTCAGTGAAAGTTCAATGCTTTGCAAAGTGCTGAACATCAAAGAGGTCCAAATGAACCTGAAGTACAAAACAAGTTTAACAGATTTTTAAAAGACATCACAATAAACATTACATGTAGGGTAGTTTTTTTTTTTTTTTTTGCTTAAAAACTTTTTGTTATACTTTTGTTATATTGTTTTTGAAATTCACATCCGGATAGCAATCAATAATAGAAGTGGTCTAAATATTAAAAACTTCTGTGGAAGTCTCTGGACCAAATTATTAAGATTTTATGAATTTGATGAAAGCTCTCAACATACGTATTTTCTTACCTCCACACACCATGGGCCCTATTTTAACGATCTGAAACGCAAGTGTCAAAGCGCAAGTAACTTTGTGGGCGGATCCCCCCGGCGCTGTTGCTATTTTCCCGGCGGGATAAATGACTCTTGCGCCCGGCGCAAATCTAAAATGGTCTGAAGTAGCTTCATTACTCATAGGTGTGGTTTGGGCGTAACGTGAAATAAACCAATCAGAGCGTCCTCTCACATTCCCTTTACGAGCCGGCGCGCTTGTTCCATGGCGGATTGCTATTATAACGGCGGGTTTGCCAGCGCACGCCAGGAGCGATTCACAGCCGAGGAGACCGACGTTCTCGTCAGGGCCGTAAAACACAGAGAAGTGACATTGTATGAGGATGATGGGAGAAACCCACCCAAATTAGCTTCGGTTAAACAGGCGTATAATTTGGGTAAATGTGTAGCCTAATCTAGATCTTTTTTAAAAAAAATCTAGATAGATCTTTTCCACATATTCACGGACACAACAATGATTTCCCTCGTGTGTTAATATTTTTCCTTGTAATAATGTATGATTTGCAAAAATGAAAACTGCTGCGTCTGTTTATATAGAGAATCAAAGTGGATGCGCGTTAACACGCTACATAATGGTCAAGCACGCGCCCTTAAAATAGCATATGACTAACGCTCAAAGCGCCACTGTCTTTAGACTGGGTTTTTCCTGGTCAAAGGCGCAATTGCTTTCTAAAACTGGAAAATAGCATCAGGGAACATTTGCGCCGGAACACGCCTCCTCTTTGCGCTGAACGCAAGTTCATTCCCTAATTTACCGACGTGTGTCTTTGGAGGGAAAAGTCCGCTGTGCGCGGGTGCAAAATAGGAATGATACATGCGTCGGTGTTCAAAGTCAATTGCGCTGGGTGCAAGATAGGGCCCTATGTGTTTCTATGTCAACACCAAAATGTCAAGCTCGATTATTATAGTTGTTTACGATTATTGTAATGCTATGTGCTTTGATGCATGAGGTAATTTAACGCCATCTCTCGTGACGCTTTGCAGACTCTGCTCTGGCTGTTTTGCAGGAGAGGCTTTGGCGTGACTTATGCTTTCAAAGCTAGCTTGCTATTGCTAGCCTTTCAGAAATTGCCTACCCTACCTTAAAGGCCTTTCAAAGTTGTCTTTTTTTATAGTAAGTAAACTAACAGTAAACTAAATTAAACAATGACTATCAAATGTTTTTAGTTTTCATAATTATCTGCAGTTCCAGAGTAATTAGACACATGGCATTTATGCCACAAGTGATTGGCTCCAATAGATCTGGATTCCAGTGAGCAAATGGCAGATTTCCAATTGATCTGTGTTTTATATATAGACCAACTTGCTACTACAGATATTACTGAAATTGGTGTCCTGAGGAATCACACCTGGAGACTGAATCATGTGGTTGAACTTAGCAAAATGCCTGAAAGAGCTTACCGGTACATAAAAGAGATGTTTACTGTATTTTCAGGTTGTTCTTTTTTATCGTGATGAATTTTGCCATTTATATTTCACTGACAAATGTTTGCATTGTGGCCAGTGAATGTACAAACTGGCACATAAGCAAAAAATTAAAGAGTTGATTTCTTAAAATACACTAAACTAATTACTGAATGGGCACGTAGCCACTTTTCCCCTCTATTTCAGAGATCAAAAATGCAATCTTCTTATGCAGTGCCATAAATTATGTATAGCGTTATGGATTTCTCTATTCATTTGAAGTGAAAACAGAGGAGGAGGATGGAAGGAAATGAGTTATATATTTTTTCAGTTGCTTTTCTTCTCTCATTTCACATTTCACTACAACTAATGATTTACAACATAATGGCATTTATAATCACAACGTATTAATGAACATATACGACGTTTGATCTTAAAATGTATTAGTTAATGTTGAGATTAACAAGCGCTGTAGAAGTATTGTTCATTGTTAGTTCATGTTAACTATTGTTGTAACTAATATTAACAAATGATAACTTTTTGTAAAGTGTAACCGGTAACACTTTAGAAAATTGTTCCGTCATTAATGAATAACTACAAAGGAAAACATATGTAACGCAATATTAAAGGGGTGGTGGTATAATGCCCTTTTCACAAGATGTAAAATAAATCCCCAGAGTGTGTATGTGAAGTTTTAGCTATTTTTTTAGCTACCCCACAGATATTTTTATATAGCATGTTAAAATTGTCACTTTTTGAGGGTGCGCAAAAACACACCGTTTCGTGCCTGTCTCTTTAAATGCAAATGAGCTGCTGCTCCCGACACAGGGGGCGGAGCTTCAAAAGCTTGTGTCGTGAAAATGTCCCAAACTTTTAGCCTTTTATGTTCAAACTGGAGTCAGACAATGGAGAAACTCAAGAAGAAGTGACAACATTGTGAATTTATGTAGTTTATGTGTAGTTATCTTTTAGTCATTGATTAGCATATTCTGTCATGATAATCTATCAATCACGTTCCCGGGGCGGGGGTTTATGGACCAATCCAAATCACATAACGTTTGGTTATGACGTGTGTTATGCGCCAGCTCAGCAGCATCGAACTGCCACTGTAAACACA
>JARPMJ010003077.1:0-100359 GCA_033366665.1 Phoxinus dragarum
CAATCATAAAATAGAGCAAGTTTTAAGCCCGTGCAGACCTCACTGCCATAGGCGCATCGTTTCACTATCTTGCTGAAATCGGAATGTTTGACGGAGGTTTTTCTCCTTAGTTACAGTTGCTGAGCTAGGATTGGACGAGAATCGTTCGAGGGCGGGGGTTTTACGAACGGGTCAATTGACTGTTCTTGAAGATAGCGGGTTAACTCCGTGTCAGCGCGCGCTCTGATCGGAAACAGTTGGAAAGACGTAGACCATTAATAACACAGACTGTTAACAATTGTTTTTAATTAGTATTTAAACATTCTCTATGATAAAAAATATTTTAATAACACTGTTTTGCCGGTTATAGAGTTCTAATGACGCTGTTTCAACTATAACCGTCGGTCTCATGGTTATATAATAAGCCATTTAGAAACATATTTAAATGTGATTATTTTGCTCATGTTGTTCCAAGCCCTTTTGACTTTCATACTTTTTTGCAAAGCAAATTAAATATTTGTAAAGTAGCCCGTGATCACGTATGTCAAGCTCCCAAAATGCATCATAATGACACGCTGATTTGGACTCGGTGTTAAAGCTCTTGTCTGGAGTTCATGTTCGCCAGTCATCCATATAATCCTCTTATTTCATATTTATATTGCATTGAAATCTTTGTTTGTTTTTTCCTGCCCGTTTCTGTTTTTTTAGCTCACTCATTTGTTTAAAGATCTCCTGGAAAGCCAGCCGTTGCATCTGTAGCTGTGATTATGAATATGACAGTAATTATTCTCCGCCATCAGCTCATCAGAAAACATCTCGCTTATGTCTGGCAGAACTGTTTGCTTTGAGCACTTAGTCTTAGTGATTCTTTTTCAGAGAGAATACATGACAAGTGCAAGCAGCAAATAGGTGAAGACCACTGATACCCAGACTAGATAAACGCTCAGAGCTAGTTAGTTATTAGTTATTCGCAGGTCTGATTTGTTACACTTGAAGTACATTAACAATAAAATGCCAAAAAAAATAATAATTAAGTAGCATGTTAATATATTTTGACACTGAGTCTCAGAAAAAACATGTCCACATTTTGGAAAATGGAAGAAATTAAGTTATATTTACATCAAAATAAGATACTTTTTTTTTGTATATAAATATATAAAATTTGTATTATAAGTATTATATAATAATAATAAAAAAATTACGGTAACTTAAACTGTCATGAAAATATCAACAACAAAAAAATAATCTTAATTTTTTGCTCAAATAGACTTAATTTTCTTCATTGATTTTAATTTCAAATTTATTTCTTTATTTTTGTGACCTCTTGTTAGCATGTTCTTGACAGATTTTGCCCTTATTTGAACATGTTAATCATTCAGAAACATCTGATAGCATGATTTTACCATGGTAGTGCCATAGTAACTTTATGGTAAAGGTGACGTCCCTTCCTCACAGAACATGATAAACCCTCACAGTGAGTAATGTCAGTGATTATGGGAATAAATAAATAAATTCCGGTTGCTCATCTCCAGCTTCAGTGTTTTAACGCCCAGGCGAGTGGTGTAACGCCCAGCGAGTGGTGTAACGCCTGTGAATGAGTGATTGTGCTGTCTCTGGTGTTAGGTGGGCGCTGTGGTCGAAGCCAGGAACCAAGATGGATCTACCAGGAGGCCATCATCAACAAACTCACTGACGCTAGTCTGTACACCGTCGGTAAGTCCATTACATTCCTTTCAAACAGTTGACTGTACCTGAGACAAAGAGGGAAAGGCTTCTTCTGTCCTCGTTTTAGTTTATAGCATCATATGCGAGAGCAACAGTCGGTTTGAGATGCTGGGTCATTTTCGTTCAAGGCTCATGTATTAATAATGTGTTTTTTTTTAAATGTTGTGATTGTGTTATGTTGTATGTTAGGATAATATGAGATGAGTCAGTCTACATCTCTCACAAAAACATGAAATATTGTGTTTTTATTCCTCATTTTGATGGCTTTAATGCGAATTTAGTGCACATAGTGTCGCCACATGGAGAGAAAATCTTGATGAGTCTTAGATAAAGTTCTGATGGTATATTTCGCAGAAGACCTGTGAGTCACAGCAGATGTTTTTCTCCGGCAGATGGTCTGTACGTCTCTAATTTGACACTGGTGTTCTTTCGATTTTACCGTAACAATATTCTATGCTAATAAAGATTCAAGCCAACTGGCGATATGTTTTATTCTCATTTGGTGTTCATAAACGCATGAAATGGACTCGCTTCGCCCGATCCTATAGCCATTTATACAAAGGCAGCTCAAAACTGACCTATTGTGATTATGATCTTTCTTTAGTGTGTAATGTTGCTGTTTGAGCATGAAAAAGGTTTCCTCCAGCGGTTCTTCTCTATATCAGGTTCAGTGTCACAATATTACTAATTTAAATAATTAATATGCAGAATAACGGGGGCGGGGCCTGGTTGAGTTAGTTAGTGTGTGTTGAAACTGGTGTTTATGGTAAGGAGCGGGACTTTCCAAACACACTCGAAGCTCTTGACCAATCACAACTGCTCCAGCCGACCAAATCAGAGCACAGTGTGCTTTTCAGAAGGCGGGGGGGCTTTATAGAGACAGGAAGTAAACCGAGTGTTACTGACAGACTGGGAAGAGAGGAGCCGCAACAATGGAGAATAATGCGTTTATTAACTTTCAAGCATGACCGTGTTCTAGTAGAGCCTAAAAATTAGGGCTGCACGATTAATCACAATTTCCATGTAATTGCACTTAAACCGATTTGGTTTATAGCGATTTTGAAATCAACAAAGGCTGCGATTATTATTATTTTTTATGTGCAGCTTGTCAGTGACGTACAGCTCTGTGATCATTAGTAAACGCTGCTCCCGAAAGCACTGTGAGTTTGAGTCGCTTATAACGTGCATTTGAAAAAGCAACACGCGTCAAACATCTTTCCAAACATGAAGCATTTATGAACCTCTTGTCCAACAAAAGACAATATTAAATAACATGCTTTTACTCCAAACTCACTTCATAACGACAGCGGAGCTCCTCCTCCTGTGAGATGATGTGCTTCTCACACAGAATAAGGCAGTCGTGTGTTTATTAGTCGTGTTTAATCAATCAAAGCGTTTCAATCTTCGGTTTATTCAGCCACAGATAGTATGATGCCCGATGGGGTGTTATCGTACTTCAGCGGGCGGGGCATATTTGGCATGTGTGTGTGAGTGAGACGCCCTCTGGTGTTCAGATAATTTAGCGTGTGTGTGTGTGAGACGCCCTCTGGTGTTCAGATGGAGAAGCATTTACTACTGCGCAGCCTTTGCCAAAAGCGTGCGATAATTGTGCAGCCGACTTAAAAACACAATCAAGACTTTGCAAGAGGGCATAGTAGGTCCTGTTCAGAAAGACTGTAGAGTGGTGTGTGTCTGATAACTCGTCTCTCTGTGCAGTGTTTGATGACGGTGATGAGAGACCCTCAGGCGCTCGTCTCTCTGCCTGAAAGGGAGCGCGCCCACTTCGCTGAGAGTGAGGCAAGTCATCGCTCTCTTTTCTGCACTGGTTTAAATGACTAGTAAAGTCCTTTACATCCTGACACTTGCTGCCTTTCGCATCACATCCTGTTCTTGACAGTGTCATTTTACAAATTAATTGAATTTTGTTGAAATTGAAAGGGTATTTCTACAGACATTCAAGTTCAAGTGAGCTTTAAATTTGTCATTCAGCAATATGAGAACGAAATGTTAAACATATAGAACCTGTATAAATCTACATATATATATATATATATATATATATAATCTATGTAAACATATAACCTAAATAAACCTACTCATAGCTAACCTATTTAGAGAGTAAAGACTCTCAGATCCAATGTTTTGAAAGAGAACTTGAGAACAATGTTGGAAAAACCTATAAATTGATTATAAATTAAAACCATATTCCAAAGAAAACATGTTTAGTTTGAAACATTACGATTAGATGGAAAAAATGGAAACTCCTGCAATATTTTGGCAACACCCGCTCAAACTGAAGTAGTAAGTAATGATTTTTGGTGTTCACTAATATGATTACCTTATATAAAAATCGTGAGTTTAACTTTAATCGAGTATATTAAGACATGTATAATATAATGGGTGCATGGAAATCTCCTGCGCAGTAGAAGTGACCCAGAACTGTGTCGAGTCTGAGGCGCTTCATTCCCGGGTGATTAGAAACTGTGTCACGTCTCAGACTCAGTGTTTGCTAGTCAATGATTTTCAAACAGACTGTCAGCTGTTAAGAAGTCAGAAACATATTCTACGCAAGTATGTGAATGCAAACACTTCTAGGTACACAAGTGAGCCTCTATCTTATTAGATCTGGTCAATCTTTATCAGTGTTCAGGAACTTGCTCAAGGCACATTTTTTATTGACCGCTTAACGGGTAATCTCAGTGTGGTGTGAGAATATGTATCTTTTTATTATTTTTATTTTCATGTAAAGCACTTTGGGCAACCTCGGTTGTATTTAGCAGTGCTAATGTATATAATTAATAGACAAAAGAAAAGAAAGAAAGTGTAATTTTCTTCCATAATGTCATTTCTTCAGTCAGTTTGATGAATCAATTGTCATGGCAGAGCAACAGTTTGAAGAGAATTGCGGTTTTCTTAGCGCTAACTGGTGAATCTCATCTCTGATTCTCTTCCAGACACTCGACAGGCTTCCTCTTACCAACCCCCGAACACTTCGGCACTCCCGTCATCGGCAAAAAAAGGAAACCGCGGAGGCCGACGGTCCAATCCCATGTGAGTGCGTCTACTTGAAGTCACGTGACAAAATGAAGAGGCGTTTACATGCATTCACTGCTTTTTTAGTCGAGTCGCCTTTATTTCTGAATTATTAAATATAAAAACTCCTCCCAGGTATAAGAAAAATAATGTTTATTTAAACGGAAACAAGATTATTTTTCGTACCACATTGGCAGATAATTGTACTTGTTTTAGCCAAAAACTCAATTTCATTTTTTCCCCCCAGAAAACAAGATTTAATATCTTATGGTATTTTACTCATCTAGTAAATGCATCTTGATTTAAGAATTTTAAGAATATTTTGGACTGTAAACAAGACAAAAATACTGAGTAAGAAAGAGTATCGAGCCGTTTCAGAGACTGAGAGAGAAGAGCTGATGCTGCAATGTATACTATGAGAAAATGTAATGTTTATTGATCATGTAAACTGTTGTAGGAAAACCTCCAAAACAAAATGAGGGACCTAAAAATAGCATAATAAGGGCATAATATATATAAATAGCATAATAAAGTCATCAACTTGAAACGCCAATTGCAATCCATTTCACCTCTGAAATGTGCTGACGGGACGGTCCACGAGTCTGAAAATCTACATTGATTCAAAGTCTAATCCTCACCTGACGGATGAAGCATCTGTGTGTCTTAGTCCTGATGCTCCAGGGACGCGGAGGTTTCCTCTGGGAATAGCGATTACACAGTGTTTGCTGCTGTAAAATACACCTCTTCTGTTAGCAGTCGCACACATGGGACGCGCGCTGGCCTGGAGTTCTCGATCCCCACACACAAATCAGAGGAAAGCCAGTGTTTTCCCTCCAGTGAACAGCGCTCGTCTCGAACCGGAGCGTCCCGCTGGTGCTCTGACAAACAGGACTCGTGTGTTGTGTCGGTGAGAGGCGTGACCTCACAGTTATCTGCGTCAGTCACGGCTGGCCATGCGTGAACTTAAAGAAACCGCAGTCGCTTTGAGGGATCAGAACCCATCGTAATGTTAGGGGTGTTGCATTGACTGGTCAACTACTGGATTAGAATAGGTAATGAAGCATGATGAGAAAACTGTATTTTTTTTATCATACTGGCTTTTTTCCCAGTAGAAATATCAAGATAACCAAGATATATATATATATATATATATATATATATATATATATATATATATATATTTTCAGTTTTCATTTTAGTTTTAGAAATTGTTAGAGAAATGACAGCTTTTGTCATTGCATTTATTAATTGCATAAAGTTTATTTTTCCTACTTAACTTGACGGAATGTTTCTCTGTTATACGGTAGGGGACGCTCTTACGCATCTTCTGAACAAATACAGAATCTCGGCTCAAAAACACAAGCAAAAAGGGGAGAAGAAACAAGTGATAGAAGCACTGCTTATGCCGTTGTAGTCTTTAACAAAAACATGATTTTCTCAGCTTTTTCTTATTTATTTTATTTATTGTTGTTGGTTAAAAGCAGAGGGTCTGTTCTTTCTTTTGATATATTGTATGTCAGATATTAATACAGCAAAATATTCTTGGGGCCATGACACTTTTGTGAAATTGATCAAAAATGTTTGCGGTGGCTGGCAGCTTAAAAAAACATGAAACATATATAAACAACATTATATAAAATTTTTTTTAAAGCATAAATCTAACCAATGTTTTAGGTTAATACTTAAAATAATAATAATAATTACCAATGGTGTAAGAGAAACTACTACTACAAAAAAAGTGATCTTTTGTAGACGGGTAGTTAAAAACAGTAGTTGCTCTGCTTCCTATATTAATTACTTTTAATATAGTAATTTTTCCGGGTGGTTCCGTCTCTGGTTCCCGCTCTCCTCCAGCCGGCCCGGCTCTTGTGTTGTTGTTTGAGCGAGTAGGGAGGGTCCCCTGTGGCTTATCAGGTCATGTTTATTCGTGATGCAGGCTGTTGATTGGCTCATTTTAACACTAACAAGATTGGCTCTCCTTGGCGGTGAGCTGGAGTGCCGGCTCTTAATTGAGAGCGGCCGTTGAGTCCACGCTGCATATCCAATATTGGCAAGTGAGAAGCTCGTCAGCTCACGGAGCCTAATTACCTATTATCTTCATCAGAACATGCGAGAAAAAGCTTCTTCTATTGTGCTTGTGTGGCGCGTGTGATACTGGTGATGCTTATCTTTAAAAAGTGAATGGTTTTTAATCATGTTCAGCTTGATCTGACTCTTTGTTAGTGTCCTGTAACTGAATGATCAGTTCTCACTGTTAGCGGGTTCTTCAGTGTGTGAACAAAACTAAAGCGCTCTGATGAATCTGCAGAGTTTGTGTGAATAAAACAGAGACACTTGCTTATTGAAACACTAACTCATGATGAAATTTGTTGTTGACTATTGTTTTGCAAAAATGTATCAAAAAAGTTTTCTGGGATGTATAAAAATGTGCTTAATTGTCATGCAAATAATGCCATAATACTACAATTATTAACTTACCTAAAAATACATGTAATTTTCTGAATTCAAAATATAATGTCTTATTTTTTTATTTATTCAAATGTGACCTGGACGTGATTTAATGACGTTCACCCACATTTATGAAGTTTTATTATTGCTGCTTCTGAAGAACAGACTCTGCCTTGAGCTTATGATTTGTCACTCTGAATCTTTAAATATGTTTGTTGTGTTTTCTCTGGGATATCAATGTCACTCGAATACCTTTCAGTGTCTGCTGTTTATTCCACATTAACACGTAATCTCAATCCACAGTCAAGAAGAGGAGTCATCTTCATCATCTAGTGAGGAGGAGCAGGGCGATCAGCAACAAAACGAAGAGCTTTACGGCAAAGTGGTGTGTGTGGATGGAGTCGTCACTAGTGACAAAAAGAAAACCACATGGTATCCTGCCCTGGTGAGTCTCCACCGCAGGACACAGAACTAAAATTAAGCCAATATCTAAAGTACAATTCTACATTATATACAAGTAAAAAAAAAAAAAGCTTCATAAGGTGAAATGTTAAAAAATATATTTTTTTTTTATTGAATTTTACAACACATTTAACAAACGAACATAACAACATACACTTAAGTACAAACATACCTTACTCAAATCCCTCCCCTCCAAAATAACCCTGGCATAACTCTGTAATAAAAATACAAATAATTATATAACATCTTAAACATATAGTGCTTATACACTCATATTAAGCATTATGCATATACTATAACTTCAACACTCTGCCATTTCAAATCAATTTTAATGGAACCAAACAGAATATATATAAAAATCAAGCGTAGCGTCAGTTCTGGCGGGTCACGTTAGTCATGCTCACATCAGTGACTCTCAGCTGATCCACGTCTACCTATAGGAATACGACGCCTATCACTGTATACATATATACCTCCTTCAGTATTATCAGCAGCGATCGCGTTTCTCAGGAGTGGATTACCCTCCTCCCTCCCCAGCTCCTCCTGTCCTCCGGTCAGGATTTGGCGTTCTGATTCCCCTTGAATCAGACTAAAATTCTCTTAATTATGTTTTACATTAAAATTAATGAATTATATCTGCATACATTCATGTTGGTTCTGTTCTGTTTACCCTAAGGGGGGTTATTACTAGCCTGGTTCTACCAGAGTCTGGCCACTCTCCATTGACAAGCGTTAACTTCATGTAGGCGGGTCCTCTATAGAAGTTTAAAACCATTGGATCTGCCCGGAGCCACTCTGCATCTGCCATAACCAATCGCTAACGTTTGGTCGTGACGTATGACGACTCAAACTAGCACACAACCTCAACGTCATCGTTCTCAGCCACTCCCTCTGTTCGCTGATTGGATCTGTAAAAAATTGACTGGAGAAAACCCAAGAATACACCGCAATCCCAGACCTAGTTCTGAAGCAAAATGAAAATTGAGCGGAGGATATTACTAGGATATTACTGCTCTTATCCATGCTAGACTGCATGGATGTGCAGGGAGTTCTCGCCCCAGAGCAGAACCATACCGCCAATCCAAACTGTATGCTAATTGTCAATCGTATTTGACGATAGTGGTCCTGACAGAACTCTGTTTTAAAGGCACAGTATGTGAGTTTCGGCTAGAGGTTGCTTATTCAATACAATTAGAGATGCACCGATCGAGATGGTTTTGTTTTGTTGCCAGCAGTGCACAGGCAATAACTTCAGCTGCGCGGTTAAATTATTGCTTGTTTTTGCACATAATCTGACTAATTCCTGCTGGTTTTGCGCTCACACCAAAAGCTCACACACCTCTGATTTTTATAAGTGGAGCGACCAAACCATGTGAGTCGCAAGTACTAAAATAAGTGGCTTATTGCGTTTAAACGATCAAATACACACAAAATTATGTCAAAACGCCTGTCTTGGCGAGTATTCAGTTAAAGACTGTCAGTTTTGGAATGTAAATAGTTGAGAAAGATAACGCATGTGTAACAAGTCAAGTCATCTCATTTATTATAGCACTTTTGTAGATTGTTTCAAGTGGCTTTACAGTGATAAACGGATAATTTAAGGTAAACAGAGATTGTTTTGGCTTTATAGCGGTTCTTGAATAAAGATATTTTCCAGCTAAAGTTAGTTTTGATTGATTCACTTAACTTGATTCACTCACTTAACAGTATATTGGATCCGGTGCATAAACTCTTAAAGGGACAGCAGCCTAATATTCCTGCTGCCGCCTGTCATGTTACTAAAAGAACAAATCACTCTGCAACTTTTGTTACTTTAATTGTAAGCATTAATCTGTTTTTCATTTTTAGAATGAAGTCTATCCAGTGTTATTTTACATTTGATTACTTTACATTTAGGTAAGAAATACTACAGAAAAGAAATTTACTGTTATACCCACCTGAATAAACTTTGATTTCTTATCTCTTTTTATTCTATTTCATATATTTGTGCTGTTGTTTGCAATTTATTTATTTGTTCTTATTTTATTGCTGTCTTTTTACTTGTTTTTTTTATTTCAATTATAGTTCTTTGAAATAAAATCGGTATCGGCCGGTCACGCTTTACCGAAACAATGGGATATCGGAATCGGCCACGAAGTGGCAATTCGCTCTGTGCACGAGAAAAATGCTAACTTCCGGCTTGAGGACGGAAATTGGGTACTTCGTTTCCGGTTGCCGTCTTGTTTACATCAGTGGACCGGCGTTAAGTTAGTTTAATCGTTCGCAATGGACCCTAAAACATAAAAAAAAAAAACGATTCACTTTTCAAAGGGGCAGTCGGTGGTAATAACCACAATTGCTGCGTGCCACTACTATGTACCGCAGGGGGAGATTCATAGTCACATCTGCTTTTTGTCACCGCACCCAAGCAGACGCTTTACAGAGTGGAGCGTTGCGTATCCCATGACAACTAGACGGAAGTGTTTTTATGGTGCGTTCACAACGGACGCGAATAGCGCGTCAGGCGCGAGTGATTTCAATGTTAAGTCAGTGCAAAGACGCGTTACACGCACGTAACGCGTCTTTGCATTGACTTAACATTGAAATCACTCGCGCCTGACGCGCTATTCGCGTCCGGTGTGAACGCACCATTAGGCTACTAATTATTTATTATTATATTATACCCTTTAACTAGGAGAAGCCCCTGGGGTTAGAACCTATTTTGAAAGGGAGACCTGTCTAGAAATATGTGGGAAAACAGCCTAACTTGATAACGAACGAACCAACGTCGGATACCTTTACTCCCTGTATGACATGTTGTAGGAGTGGTTGTCAACAACATAGCCTCCGAACATCATAAACAAAACAATGGCTAACACAAGCTGTTCAGGAAAATGCACTATCTAACGCATGATTTCGACTTTTATAATGTATAGAGAGATATTCATTTTAAAATTCTGTTATTTGTATTTAAATCTCTACATGGTTTAGCCCCCATCTTATATTGCTGATCTAATCCAGGAACAAAAGTCAATGAGATCATTACGATCACAATTTCAGAAACGTCTTGTTGTTCCTCGGTCTAAGATGAAGTCTAGAGGGGGATGGCGCGTTTGCGGGGTCGCAGCGCAGCCCCTAAATTATGGAACAGTTTACCTTTATATATCAGGGACCTTCCTACACTCAGTCAGTTTAAAAGCCATCTGAAAACATATTTTTTTATGATAGCGTTCGATCAAGATAAGTGTGAAGGGTACTAGTGTCATTTATTTCCTTTTTATAATATATGTATTTTGAATGGTTTTTTGAAGTTTATATATTACCTATTTAGATATATGGATATGCAGTTTTTTCTCTGCTCACTGTTTTACTGCTTGTACAGCACTATGGTCAACTGTGTTGTTTTATTCAGTGCTTTATAAATAAATTTGAATTTTGAATTTGAATAACATAACAGTTACCAGATAGCATAGCTTGAGCACGTAGCATGGATGTTGTTGTGACTTAACGTTACCTTCAAAATTATGCACATACTGAGAGATGTAATATTTAAACCCCTTCTCTCTCTTGCTCTGGGGAGCTGGAGAAAAATCACTAACCAGTCGATGAACATCATCGACTGTAATATTCGGCAAATGTCCAAGACATCTGGAGAAATATACATCCTCTACGTCCTCCATCAGGCTACCGGAAACTAGACACCCCCTATCGATTTCGCAGCCAGAAGTAGCATATGCTAACGTGCACATAGTCTATCGGTGCATTTCTAAAAGCAATAATAAAGGCGTAGCTTGATGACGCATGAATGAGTGTGGAATCATGGGAGTTGTCCGTCTTCACCTCCACATCCGATGGAAAACAATCTGACGGGACTCGTGTTCATCATGTTCATGGATGAGAGAATGTTTTGTTAACGTTACTGTGGTATGAAGCAGGACAGGCGAGAGAGCGGGACATTTTACACTGCTGTTTTTATCATGCTTAAACGTTTGCAGTCGGCCGCTTTCATTTAGTTTTGTTTATTTTTATGATTACCTTTAATATCAGCCTCATCCTTCCCTGAACTTTGTTACATTTACGTTTGATCACTTAAATTCACATTATTTTATTTAATTGTAATGAACTCATTCAGGCCAGTTTATCTGACGAATTACAAAGCAATCACACTAAAATACATGTGTGTGTGTGTGTGTTAAGTCTTATAACGTTAATCTGTGTGCTCAGATTGATAACTAGTAAACTAGATCGATATTAGAATATCATATTAATAATAGCTGGGATGACTTCTGTTGCTAAAATGGCATGCAGTTAATTTTAAAATATATTGTATGGCAGAGAAAAGTGTATTTCTGTTATCCAAATAAAGCTTTCTTATTATGATATGTAAGCAACATGACAGACTAGTCTCTTCAAACACGTTCAAGAAAACAAGAGATTCAAACAATAAGATAGCCGTGTTGGGCTATATAACAATAATTAATTTTCTGACGATAAAACTATCTAAAGAATTTCCCTTTTCAGGGAGTCACGTTCAGCTTTAAACATGATGAGCAGTGCCGGTGTCAGTGTTCAGGAGACGGTGTTCCTGCAGGATTAATGCACTTGTTCCTCTCTGACGCTGCGGCATCATTGATGTTGGCAGTCGTTCCCTTATTTCTTCTACATCTGTCCCTCGTTTACATGCAGTAGTTGATGATTCACAGGGTCACAGCAAACCAGACACTGGCCCTTTAAATACTCCTGGTGGCTCGTGTTCCTCCAGAGATGATGTTCTTGCTCTCTGTCCCCTCCTCACGGCTCGCGCTAGAATCACAGCGTTGAGAGAGAGAAACAAAGACACGCTCTGGCTGCGCGTCTGATCTCGTCTGTACAGTAACCTCTGGTCAGGGCTGGCGTGTGTGAAATCAAGGCTGGATCAGTCTTTTTATGAATGCTAATTTCAATTAGGCTTTCTTAAAATGTGTTTTTGGAAGTCATTTTTTGTTTGTTTCACAACATGGTCATGGAAACAGAGAATTATTATTATTATTTTTAGGCCTGAAAAAGTCGTTAAAATTAATACATTTTTAAAATTACATATTATAGTCCTTAATGCACAGCTCTGAAATATTCATACTAATCTTCTATCAATCTCAGATCCAATCTCTTTAAAATACAGGTCAAAATTTGGAATAATTATGTTTGTTTTTTCTCCTACTCAACAAGGCTGTATTTTTGTGATACAAAATACAGTAAAATTGTGAATATTATTACGATTTAAAAGAGCTTTTTGAATGGTAGTGTATTAAAGTTTTCACAAAAATATCCCAGACAGCAACATACAATCTGGATTTCTGAAGGATCATGTGACAGTAATGATGCTAAAATTCAGCTTTGATCACAGAAATAAATTACATTTTTCTATATATTTACATAGAAAACAAGCTATTTTAAATTGTTATAATATTTCACAAATTTTAAATTCAAATCAATCAAATTAATGTAAATTGGTGGGCAAAAAAAGTCTTAATTAAAACGTAATTATTACAAACAACTGGAAAGATAGTACACTTACATATAATGATTTATGGACCTTTTTTGTTGGATGAAATATTTTGAAGTTCAAATAAACCTGTTTGCCTTGTATTCATGTCCTTTGGTGTAAAACATATTTGCAGGTTGGTGCAAAAAATTGATGCTTTCTGTGCCAAACTCTCATCTGTCTTCTGTTTCTCTTTATTATTATTTTTAAAGGTCATCTCTCCAGACTGTCATGAAGACGTGACACTGAAAAAAGACAACATTTTTGTCCGCTCATTCAAAGATGGAAAATTGTGAGTATCTTTCAAATGAAGTTATTTGAGTCCCTGCTTCTACTTTTAGCTCTCGAGGTGCAGATAAAGTCAAGCTGTGAACGCATCACACGAGTGCTGTTGTTTCTGTTTATAGCTGTGATTTTATTAATCATCCTTTTAAACATGTAAATGATGAAGACGTCACTGCTGGGCATCATGTGATGGAGGAGCCAGGGATATTTCTGTGGGGTAAATGTAGTTAAATGCCCGTCTCGGGTTAACCTACCGAAACCCATTTACACCGCCGCTGCTGAAGGCGGAACGACAGAGTTGGTCTTATTCAAGCGCTGTGCTGAGAAATGTCTGGTTATGGAGATATTTGTGTTATACCTCAGGGAAATAAAACCTGTGAGTGCCGTGATTATACAGACCGGAGCTTCCTGATGATTCTCTAAATAGACAAAACTCTGTTTCTAATGTTATTCTTCAATAGACAGACCACAAACTCTATATTGCCAGGATGTTCCTAGTGTTTTGATTGGTTTTTTAAAGAGTCCTGCACCCTTTAGTTTCTGTGATAAGTCTCGCCCCCTATATCCTCATTCCCTATTCCCTACATCAGTCCACTGATATAGTATATAATATAGAGTGAGTGAGAACGAGTGAGTGAATTTGGACACTGAGTGCCGTTTTTGCATAGTTTCTGCTTGCTATTTAGGCCCTGTTTACACGAGAACGCTCGCAGGTGAAAACTTAAAAATATTTTATCGGGTGTGCCTTTCGTTTACACGGCGACGGCGTTTTTGGGGCTTAAAAGCGCAAAAAAGTGAAACCACCCTCCAGAGTGGAAATCTTAAAAACGCTCCACCATCGCGTTCCCGTCTAAAGTGTAAAAACGCAAAAGTCTGCTAGACAGTGAAGGCGTCGCGTACGCGTTACGTCACAGGCATGCGGCAGTACAGGAAAACAACAAAACATTATCAAACTAAAATATAGCATTAATTTCAATTGACAAAAATAAATAAATTCTGTCATTATTGAGCGACACGTGAAGAGCACCGAGGGTTACAGCAGCAGCTTTACCGTATTAAACATGAAAAACTGTGTCAGCGTCTCTTTCACTTTCAGTGCTTCACATCGCCACCTAGCCGCCTGGAGTGCACACTACATCCAATCTCACACACTTTTTCACACAATTTCATACACCATATGCACGCAGATTTCCCCCCCATAACGCTCGTCTAAACGCAGAATAAAAAGTGAGACGCAACGCCACTTTTGCGTTTTCTCTTCAGATCGTGTCCGTGTAAACACAGCCTAAATCATTTGTAATGGAGCAAACTGACAACTCTGTAGTAATGGAAAGATTTATCTTGAACTCTGTCATGGAAACTATGTATATACATTAATAAACAGTTCAATAATACATTTCATAAGGATTTTTTACCTGTGTGATGTTACACTGCACCCACATTGGACCAGCGGTTTGGAAGATGGATGGATGATTCGCCATCTTCTGGTCAGACGCGGGAATTCATTCAGCGCGTGAATCTCACAGTGCATTATGGGTATTCTTTAGCTGTTGAGCATGCATCGGTTGTATACACGTTATTGTGGTGCATTGTGGGATTGAATGAGCACACTCAATAACGTCCACTTTGATTTTGTGTGTGTGTGTGTGTGTGTGTGTGTGCGTGTTATACCAAACTTTCAAGTCAGCATGAAACAGTTGCACTAGTCTTTACTTCCCTATTGTGACGTATGTCCGAGTGAAGCGCTTCTGAAACAAGATCAAATGTAGGGCGGGGCTTGGTTGGTTGTGGTTGGCTATTGGTGGATCAGATGTGAGTGACAGGTTGCCCCGCCCTCGTCATCAGAGAAGAGAAGGGAGGGGAAGTGATTCCGATCACAGATGAGAGCCTGATGTGCGTCGGCTCTTGTGTTGCACATCTTCACTGCTCCCTCTAGTGTCTGCTCCGGGAAAGTAATGACATCACTGCCACATGGAGATTTATCAATATCGATGAACATAAACATGTCATCTAACCGTTAAATACCTCTTAATTCCCTCGATATAAGCAGTTTCAGAAGGTATTTGGACACTCCTGTGTGAACGTGAGAAAGTGACTTCATACATCCACTAAAAATCAGGTCATGTTCCTACACTGTAAACTAAAACAACGATTATTAGAGTATATTTTCCATAAAAATACTATTGCAGTCCTTCTACATCAACATTTTATGTTTTATTCAATGTTACTTGCTGCTTCTTTGTAACAAATTGTGAAATTTTCTAGCAATTTCTGAGTGATATTTGTTTATACACAAAATATTTGTTCAGTGTCTACGGTTGCTCGTGTCTGTACAATATTCTGGCACTGAGAAATGGCCAGTTGTATGATTTACATAATCTCAGTTTTTCTCAGGATTAAGGTTTTATCATAAAATTTTGTGCATTTTTAATGAACCCTTATTGAAGTCTTTGATGGATGTCGGGAATAAATGCTTAACGTGCCACGTTCATGTTTTTGCAGGGCATGTAATGCAATTAATTCAATAAAAAAAAAAATTAATCAATCGTAAATGGCATCCATAATGATTTTAAAATCAGAATGCTATTTCATACGGCAGTTGAATTATGATCAGTATTTATCAGTTTACATTGGAGGCATACTTTTCTGACATTTATCTGCTAAAGACGCTTGCATATAGACTGGCAAGCCAGACTTACATCAAGATGTTTAGTCTGGCAACTCTCCATAGACGCGGCTCAATCCGAGGAGCGGGATAAACGGTTGTCTCTCAAAATCCCTCTGCACGCAATAGGATAGCGCTACAACCAATCAGAGCAACGAAGAAGGTGACGTAGTCAGAGCGGCAAAGAACCGGTCCGGCAAAACTCAGAACACTTCTTCCTTTTTTAAGAATGACTTAAGTGCCGTTCTTTGCTCTTTTCTTAAAGAAAAACTTAACTCCAAGTCCTCCAGAGTCACGGCCAAAGCCGATTCAAAAGACCGCTGTTCTCCATCCGCAGCCGCCATGCTTTGTTTTCAAGTGGCAGCCGTCGCAACTCTGTCGTCACATGTTAAGCCCGCCCCCGCCTACTCTATACACGACGTGATTGGCCTGACCCAATGTAGGTTTTTGCAGCTAGAAGGTCTATGGAGAGTTGCTAGACTGTCCTGGCTGCAGAATACATTTTGCTGCCGCTAGGGTGCGTCTAGATTTCTAGGCTAGCTTGCATAAGATTCTAAAACAGAAATAAAGTGTGAATTATGCACTTTTTCAAACATATAATTTAGTCCAAGATAATAATTTAGTCCACAAAATAAATTTAAAAGTATTGCATGTTGGCTTTTTGTGAATGGTTCCTCTTATTTTTAAGAGTGTATACATGTATGAAGCTCTGCTAACAGCGTTTTATTGTGTCTTGCAGTTACACAGTTTTGCGGAAAGACATTCGTGTGCTGGATGAAGAGAAAGCTCCCAAAGCGGACGCTGGACTCAAACCAGGTGAGAGCAAGAGCGCCACCTACAGATCAGAGTGTGTTTAGGGCCGGTTATTATCGTTACTAAAACTAAAACCATCAAGAACTTGGGGAACACTGGGTCTCGCTACTTGACGTTAGTTAGTGCATCAATAAACAATGAGCAATACATTTGTAACAGTATTTATTATTCCATCAGTTCAAGTTTATGTTAGATATTAATCGATACAACTTTTGATTTTTAATAATGTATTAGTAAATATTGAATTAACAGGATTGTTCATTGTTAGTTGATGTTAACTAATATTAACAAATGTAATCTTATTGTGAAGTGTTACCAAAACGTTCTCATTACTTGAAATAAAATAAACATTCAAAATAAAATATATTAAAAACTTATTTTATTTAAGCTAGTTGCTCATTTTCATTTACTTTAACTTGAAGAACTGAAATATATAATACTGTATAGACAAGACCAAAATGAACAGTACAATTTGTAAAAAAAAGTTAACAAAAATTAAAATGACAAAAAAAACCAAATGAAATGCTTCCGGTTGCGCTCTACTGGGGAACGTTTTTAAAAATGAAGAAGAAAAAACTGACACACTGAACAAGAAATTTCCCTTTGAACACATTATAATCTCACTGTCTCTGTGTGTGTGTGTGTGTGTGTGTGTTTCACAGCGTTAGATGCAGCGTGGGAATTTCAGCGTAACGGCACTGTGCCCATCACATGGAGGGCAGAGGTGAAGGACGAAAGCTCGAGCAGTGAGGATGATGACGAGGAAGAGGAGGAGGAACAAGAGGAAGAGGCCAGCGGCGAGGAGGAAGAGGTGACGACAGATCAGAAGCCATGTGTTGGGGAGAGACATCACTGAATCAGGGAATCTGCGCTGGCCGCAGTCCTAATGTCTGTGTAGATGTAGTCGATAGAGGTGTGCGATATACAGCTGAAACATATATATTATATAGACTCATCACATGCAAAGTGAGATATTTCAAGCCTTTATTTGTTATAATTTTGATGATTATGGTTTACAGCTTATGAAAACCCCAAATTCAAATAGAATATTATGAAAAGGTTTTCATAATCATCACAATTATAACAAAGTCTTGAAATATCTCACTTTGCATGTAATGAGTCTATATAATATATTAGTTTCACCTTTTAAGTTGAATTACTGAACTTTTTCATCATATTCTAATTTTTCGAGTTTCACCTGTAACTTTTAATCCATATTCTCCCTCTAAATAGTTTGTGTAGTTAATTACTTTTGTTTCAAACTGAGATCACGATTCTCCAAAATAACATGTCATTTTCTTAGACTGCAGCAACTAACATTTTGTCAGAACTTTACGTAAAATGAATTATTTAAATGTGAAAAGAGTGAATGATTCAATGACTCACTCATAAAGTCTCTTCTTGTTTCATCACTGGATGCATCTGTGTTTTTTAACAACTCTCTTGAATGAATGATTCAATGACAAACACATTTTAACATTCACTTGTCGCCACCTACTGGTGTAACGGTGTAATAAATATAATCGTTATTTGAAGTGCCACGTTACTTTCAAAAGGTGATTAGCTCTATTATGATCGCTTCCATAGACACCAGTGTTTATATCCGAACTGTAAACTATTATCCCAGCACTTTCTGTGATGACACCGGCTCTGTGTGCGTTTGTGTTTCCTGTCTGCAGGAGGAAGTGGAGCCGTTCCCAGAAGAGAAAGACAACTTCCAACAGCAGCTTTACAAATTTATGGAGGATAGAGGTGAGTAGTGTCAGTGTTTAGTATTATTTGTATACTATTGTAGTATTTGTTAACGTTTAATAAATGTTTGCATTGTAATTGTAATATTTTAGTAACATTATGTGTTTTTGTTATTTTTATAATTTTGTATATATCTGTATAGCTTTATTTATTAAAAAAAAAATTTTGTGCAATTTTATTACTTCAACTTTAATAAAAGTTGCAGCTCATTTGCATTTAAAGGGACAGACACTAAAACTGTGTTTTTTTGTTCACCCTCAAAAAGTGACAATTTTAACATGATATATGAAAATATATGTGGAGTATTTTGAGCTAAAACTTCACACACACACACACACACACACACACACACTCTGGGGACATCAGAGACTTATTTTACATCTTGTGAAAAGGGCATTAAACCAGCCCTTTAATGCAAATGTTCATATTTTACTTTGAAACTCACACTAACTTGCTTATTTTCGTTTTTTCAGGAACTCCTATCAATAAACGACCCGTGCTGGGCTACAAGAATCTGAATCTTTTTAAACTCTACCGGCTGGTGCACAAGCTCGGAGGATTTGACAATGTGAGTTGTGTTTCTGATCAACCGCCACAATCGTGTGCGTTAGCTTTCACTCGCTGAGCAGGACGTGTTCTGTGTTTCAGATCGAGAGCGGGTCTGTCTGGAAGCAGGTGTATCAGGATCTGGGCATCCCTGTGCTCAACTCCGCAGCCGGGTACAACGTCAAGTGTGCCTACAGAAAGTACGTGCATCTTTCGTTCAGGATGACAGTGACAGCAAACATGAGTTGTTCGACTGCGGTATTTCAAGTCACCACAAAACGCTTGTGGCTTAGAGAGCTAGTTCAGCGGTTCTGTCTGTTAGCTCTCGTATTCTTCTGAGGTGATGACAGAACCGTTGTTAACTTCCTATCGATGCTCATTCTGCCTTTCTTTAACCAGATTCTCAGTTTGAATCAGATCATCTGAATACCAAAAGTCGAAAGTTGCTATTGAACGGTCATAGTTTAGAATAAATTCAATGTTTTTTTGAAAGTCGTCTCATGATCAACCAGATCAAAAAAGCAGTAAAATCTTGAAATATTGATCAAATGTAAAACAGCTGTTTTTGATGTGAATATATATATATATAGTAAAATGAAATGTATTCCTGTGATCAAAGCTGAATTTATCATCATTACTCCAGTCTTCAGTGTCACATGATCCTTCAGAAATCAGTATAATATGATGATCTGATGCTCAAGAAACATTTATGCTGTCAGACAACAGTTGTGCTGCTGCTTCATATTTGTGTGAAGACCGTGATACATTAACATTCAAAAGTTCGCATTAAAAAAAATATATTAAAATGTATAATTTTATTCTGGAAGGATGCATTAAATCATAAGTGACATTAAAAAAAATTAAGTTTTACTTCCATTCTTTTGGAAATGTCAATTCATCAAAGAATCCTAAAAAATTATGAAATTAGCAGAAACTGTTTTCAACATTTACTACTAAAATTGGAAACATTATTAATAAATGAGCACCTGTTATAATTGAGCAGCATATTATACTGATTTCTGAAGGATCATGTGACACTGAAGACTGGGGTAATGATGCTGAAATTCAGCTTTGATCATAGGAATAAATTACATTTTAAAATTAGTTTAGTTATTTTAAATTGCACTAATGTTTCACAATATGTCTGTTTCACTGTATTTTGGACCAAATAAATATTTGCTTTATGATCATTGGATGTAGTATTGTGTAAAATGTGTGGGGATAACGTGTTGTGTTTCTGATTGACAGGTACATGTATGGCTTTGAGGACTACTGCACCTCCACTGGGATCTCGTTCCGTATGGATCTGCCGCTGAAAACGGGTGAGAAGACGAGTGGGAAGAGAGAGGAGAACACTGAGGAAGCCGTCAGCGGAGGAATCAGTGTCTCTGTAAGCTCAGAAGAAGAACAGAAAACCCTCAAAGAACCAGAGACCTCCAACACACAGCATGTGCTCAAGGTACCAAAACATCATCTCAGGGCTTTTCTGCTACGGCATACTACCCATACTAATACTACTCATACTACCCATACTAATACTACTCATACTACCCATACTAATACTACTCATACTACCCATACTAATACTACTCATACTACCCATACTAATACTACTCATACTACCCATACTAATACTACTCATACTACCCATACTACTACTCATACTACCCATACTAATACTACCCATACTAATACTACTCATACTACCCACACTCATACTACCCATACTAATACTGCTTATTATCATACTACACATTATCATACTACCCATACTAATACTACTCATACTACCCATACTAATACTACTCATACTACCCATACTAATACTATTCATTATCATACTACCCATACTAAAACTATTCATTATCATACTAATACTATTCATTATCATACTACTCGTACTAATACTACCCATACTAATACTTTTCATACTTATACTGCTCATACTACCCACACTCATACTACTCACACTACCCACACTCATACTACTCACACTCATACTACCCACACTCATACTACCCATACTCATACTACTCACACTACCACACTCATACTACTCACACTACCCACACTCATACTACCCACACTCGTACTACCCACACTCATACTAATCATACTACCCACACTCATACTACCCACACTCATACTACTCACACTACCCACACTCATACTACTCACACTACCCACACTCATACTACCTACACTCGTACTACCCACACTCATACTAATCATACTACCCACACTCATACTACCCACACTCATACTACCCACACTACCACACTCATACTACCCATACTAATACTTTTCATACTTATACTGCTCATACTACCCACACTCATACTACTCACACTACCCACACTCATACTACTCACACTACCCACACTCATACTACTCACACTACCCACACTCATACTACTCACACTACCCACACTCATACTACTCACACTACCCACACTCATACTACCCACACTCATACACTCACACTACCCACACTCATACTACTCACACTACCCACACTCATACTACTCATACTACCCACACTCATACTACTCACACTACCCACACTCATACTACTCACACTACCCACACTCATACTACTCACACTACCCACACTCATACTACTCACACTACCCACACTCATACTACTCATACTACCCACACTCATACTACTCACACTACCCACACTCATACTACTCACACTACCCACACTCATACTACTCATACTACCCACACTCATACTACTCACACTACCCATACTAATACTACTCACACTACCCATACTAATACTACTCACACTACCCACACTCATACTACTCACACTACCCACACTCATACTACTCACACTACCCACACTCATACTACTCACACTACCCACACTCATACTACTCATACTACCCACACTCATACTACTCACACTACCCATACTAATACTTTTCATACTTATACTGCTCATACTCGTACATAATTTAGCTTTGATACAGGAATAAATTACATTTGACTAAATAATCAGATTTCACAGTTTTTACTGTATTTTTTACTGTATAAATAAATCTTTTGATCAAAGGTAAAGACTTTTTGATCAAAGTCGTGAGCAAAAATCGCAATTACTCCCAACTTTTGACCCACTCCCTCACTAAAGTGATGCTAATCTGTAGCTGTGGAAGCATGTGTAAAAAAAACATTTATGTATTTATTTACTTATTTGTTTTTATTGATCAATACTCCTGTTTTTTTATAACATGTTTCATTTAATAATTATCTATAACATATTGTCACCATGTTTTTAGCAACCTTATAGTGTGACTTAATACTTTTTCACTAGCTGCTGATAGGCAGTGTACGGTACATACTGTGCAGTAAACTAGTATTGACTTTGAAAGACTTTAAACAAACATCTGTGTATTTTGTCTCTCAGCAGGATTATCTGACCTCATGTTTATTTATAAGTCATGCTTTTTTTTCCCCCAAACACAAGCTGCTAAAACGAAAACACTAATGCATTTACAAATGTAGCTAAATCATAGTTTAATTAGGGTCAAATCCTATTAATTGCAAGATTATAATGTTGAGGGTGACGTGTTCTCTCTCTTCAGGAGGAGAAGACCGAGACCACGGCACCATGTGAAGATAAAGCGGATATCAGCAGTGTGAATGAGGAGGAGGAGGATGATGATGATGATGATAACCACGCTGATGAAGAGGAGAATGATATAAACGAAGAGGCCAAAGACTGCGGACCGACAGCGGAGAGTGACGTCACGGAGAGCGTGAAGGAGGAGCCGTGTGAGGAACCCGACAGCAAAGATCTGTCAGGGTAGGTGTATCTTCATCTCTGAGCTTCAGTGCATGGCTCTGTGGATCTCTGTGGAGAATCTCATGGGGAGAGAGAGAGAAAAACGGAGACAAAAACGAGATGTGCTTAGAGAATGATGCATGATAGGCGAAGCCGGAGAGAATTTGGGAGAAACGATCAAAAAGTGAGATCATGAAAGCACTTAATAACGGTGTTTTGTGGAAACATTTGACTGATTTTGATGCTGCTGTAGTTTCTCTCTGGTTGAGTCTCATGTCACTCGCCCGCTTATTGAAACTGCATGTTGGCCGAAGCGTGTGCCATTTTAGCTTGCTTTCTCTCTCTCACACACACACACACACCCTTTTTCCATCTTATCTTGAACCATCCCACATATCTCCAGCAAAAAAAGGCCTCCGTTCTTATTTTCGCTGCAATTTTTATTTTTCCCGTCTGTTGGAAATAAGAATATTTAAATGATCTGTGAATTTCATGTTATATATTTCATTAATTCTTGACTGTTATATCACCCGCCAGCTGGTAATGGACTAAAGCTGAAGTTCAATTTCTTTCGATTAAATTAAGTAATAAACATAAATACCGCAATGTATTGTGTGTTTGTGAGCAGGTTACATAGTCAATTATGTCATCATACACCATCTTTCAAAAGTTTGGCCTCTGTTTATTTGATGAAAAATACTATACATTTTTTAAAAATATTATTAGAATTTCAAATAACTGGTTTCTATGTGAATATATAGTAAAATGTAATTTATTCCAGTGAGGAAAGCTGAATATTCAGCATCATTACTCCAGTCTTCAGTGTCACATGATCCTTCAGAAATCAGTATAATATGATGATGATGATCAAGAAACATTTATGATTATTATCAATGTTGAAAACAGTTGTGCTGCTTCATATTTTTGTGGATACATTCTGTAATGAATTGATCGTTTAATTGAATTTACAGAATATATGTGAAACAGAAATTTTTGTAACATTTTCACTTTTGACAAATTAAATGCATCCTTGCTGAATAATAAAGCCTGTAGCTGATTATGAGTCGGCAGAAGTCAAGTTTGAATTATTCCGGCACCGTTTGTGTGGGGAAAACGATCTCTTCGGATCTGTGAGTTTTGGGTGTTAAGTTTGGTCTTGAACTCTTCAGGTGTGACTTTGAAGCTCAGTTGAGCGATGGACTGACTAGCTAAGCTCTCCCACTGCTTCCCAAGTGTTTCCCGATGCTTCCCACTCTCTCATATCATGCCTTTAGTGTTCTGCTGTGTCGTTGTGTGGATGAGAACAGACCCTGATGCTGAGATCACGTCCAGCCTTGTGCCTGGGTAGGGTTGGGAATCGAGAAGCCGTTCTGTTCTGCAAAAAAAAAAAGCTTTATTTTCATGACTTTATAATAATTGGTTCTTGCTCTCATAAGCAATAAGGAATTGCTCACTTCACTGTTTAGTCATGTTGAACTCAAAATTCTAAATGTCATCATTAATGAACGGAACGGAACTAAAAATGGAATCAGAATTGTTACATTTCAAACGATTCCCACCTCTACTAAACGTCAGTCCCTGAACTAAATCTGGTTGCATTGTCTCTAATTTGAAGCATTTGGATGCACATGTGTTTTTGAGATTAAACCGCCTAACTAATCTCCTTCACGTAGCAGTGATCTGATTATTTAGCTGGTTTTCATAGATGCTTTTTTACTGCCGTCTCAACAGTCATCCTGCAGTGGTGGTTTTCCAATGATGCTTTTCCCCTTCATTTTCTGTATTGAATCAATAACTATGTGGAACCAGGGTCCTGCCTAGCACCAGCTCAGTTGTTGCATCACTAGTTGAAGGTTGTCTGCTGCTAACTAACCAGGGTTGTGTCTCGGTTGACCTCTGTGGAGTGATTTCAGTGGTAGAGTTCAGTGTGCTAATACTGTCTAACGTGGCTTCCTCTCTGCTCTCTAACGTGATTGTGATTTGCCCCTTTGCTGAGCTTCGCTGTGCCCCTCTTGCTGCACTTTGACCCTTTCCCTGTCACACACACACATCTTGAACTCAAGTTCAAAGTCACATTTGAAATATCTTCTAGTTAGAAACATCATTACTCGCCCTCATGATGGTCTAAACCTGTATGACTGTATTTCTTCAGTGAAACACTAAAGGAGACGTTTAGCAGAATGTTCATATAATGACCACAGGCTGTCAAGCTCCAAAAAATATAAAAAATATAAAAGTAGCTATTTTTTACAGGTTTTTGTTGATTAGCATTGGTGGTTAGTAGATGGCATTACCACACCATAATGGGGCAAATGCATCTTTCTCCATTCACTGCCATTTAAACATGGTTGTGTTTCTGGGGAAATCACTTTTTGCAAGCAACATACAAATCACTTATATATATATATTATTATTGTAGATGTTTTACTTAAATATGTATAATTGTTTAACATATTTATATATATATAATAAATGTAAGAATTGTCATAGATTCACTAGTATTCAGTGATTTTTTTTTTTAAAGTATATTTTTAACAATTTTCTATATTTCAATTTATTGAATATATACTGTACATTATTCATATATTATACACGATAAAACATATATATTTTTTTAATTAATAGTTTTATTCTAGTCAAATATGTATATATATACAATTATAATATGAAAAAATATATGTAATGTAATAAATTTAAAAAATAAAATTAATTTATATATAAATTATGTAACATGTATAAAAATTACTGTAGAAGTTTCACTCGTATCCAATTTTTATCAAATTTATTTATATACTGTTTATTATAAAAAAATGTATATAGAACTTAAAAATGGACAAAAAAGAATTAAAATAAAATGAATAAAAAAGAATTAATAGTTTTATATAAGTGAATTATGTACATTTATTTATATATATATATATATATATATATATATATATATATATATTAATATAAATTATATTATTATTATTGGATATAATTTTTCTGCTGTCTTTGACATTATAGCTCATGATAATCAGCAGTGAAGGGTTTGAGACTGTCTTCTTTAAGTGCCGTTAACCGTCCAATCAGTGATGTCCTTTTCCTAGAGCTGTAGAGTCACATGACACTCACAGTTCAGGTTAAAAAGATGTCAATGTCCAGTTCCCAGGAGCAAAGATGCTGGTTGTGTATTTCCAGCACCAACTGCCTTTGAGATGAATGGCCATGCAGACGGATAGTGTCTTTATCCAGACATTATAGATGTATTTGATATTCCAAGTTTTCCACGTATACAAGTTGGACTGCAGAGAGTTTAACAAAATAGTATGGCTTCAGAATACTTGGATTGGGCATGTTTATTTCTTTCAGTCATTTTTGGAGCTTGACAGCAAATGCTTTCATTATATGGAAAGAGCAGCTTGAGATTCTTCAAATGGAAGAAGAAACACAGGTTTCATGAGGGTGAGTAAAATGATGATGTTCAGGTGTTTAAAACGAACCAGGCAGTTTTAGACCAGCTTCTTAATATATTCCAGGTTGAGGTTTCAGACAGCCGGCTGATGACCCCATAATGTCTCCCTCCGACGTTCAGGAGGAGTGTTAGACTTATCCGACAGGGAAAGATGAGGAAAACTCCGATTATCAGAAGCATTAGGCTGAGGAAAGCGAGATTTCAGGGTGGGTTTTTTGGGGAGGGCGGTTGTGGGAAAAGCCTAGGGTCAGAAAACAGGAAGTACTGAATTGTCTTTCTTGCAGGGATGTCAGCAGTCAGGAGTGGGAGGAAGGGGAGGAGTTTGAGTGTTACCCTCCTGGGATGAAGGTGCAGGTGAGGTATGGGCGAGGCCGAAATCTGAAGACGTACGAAGCCACTGTCAAAGAGTCAGACCTGGAGGGGGGAGAGGTGCTCTACCTGGTGCACTACTGTGGCTGGAACGTCAGGTAAGGCAGGACCCTGGGAACTCATGCCTCATTGTTTGCATTTGCCAAAAAAATGGTAGCCCCAAGCAGATTATAGTCCTGGAGTTAGAGAGGCTGGTGCATGTGGAGTTTTTGTAGGCCAAAACCTGGGAACGAGCATTTTAGTCAAGTCAGTCGATGGGTTTTCGAATGGGTTATAAGGTTTGTGGTGAACACAAGCTCTAGGTGTTGTATTCTGCATCTAGTGTCCGTGTGGGACTACAGATGTCGTCAGGGACATTAAACGGCTCAACTACTCATGCTTTTTAAACTCAAACTTTCAGGGAAAATGTTTTTAAGGACAGACTGAAGGAGTTGGCGAAGCTTAATGGTGGTGAGGTTGAAGTCGTGCGACTGTGGTGTAGTTCGCTAATAGCTTTTTATTTGTGCAGATTGCATTTAGACTTCATGTGTGAAGATTATCATGATGAACAAAATGTGTAACTTTTCTTGGTCACAGTGCTTATAATCCAAAACCCAGTGGAAAAACCTGTTGTGTTTTTGTCGAGGGAACCAGGGTGAGGAGAACATACGGGTTGGCCTACAAAAATACATCATCACGGCAACGCTCTATTGCAGTTTGACGAACACGTCAAGTGACCAGCTTTTTTTTTCTGTGGATGTGTGGAAATTTGTTTAAATCACAATGCAGTGGATGCAAATTAGTAGGAAATGTGTGATCCAGATTTCTACCCATGCAAAGGTATTTATACAGATTATTTCACTGCTGTAATTGATGCAGTTCTGCTCACGGATATCTATTTTACTAATTAGTGCCTCAAAACTTTGAAAGATTTGATGCACTAATCTGGGAAACTTAGGTAGTTTTAGCAATACTATACTTGCTGTGTGTGTGTGTGTGTGTGTGTGTGTGTGTGTGTGTGTGTGTGTGTGTGTGTGTGTGTGTGTGTGTGTGTGTGTGTGTGTGTGTGTGTGTGTGTGTGGCCCTGTTTACACCTGGTATTAAGATGCTCTTTGGTCGATCAATACAGGTGTAAACGGGTCTAAAACGTTTTGAGCTTGTCCACTTTCAAACACTTCCAGAGGTAGTTGGAAAACACATTCGACCGGATTGCTTTCGTAATGTAAACGCTCATGTGATCAAATGTGTACGAACAGACACAACAGACGCCTGCTCTCTGACTACTGACCTAATGAGGAAACATTATGAAGTTTGGTTTGAAGATGAACTAACGCACACACTCAGTGTTCGGCTGTCAGAGCAGAAACCAAAGCTGATGTTCTCCGTATGTTTGAACGGGAATGTGTCTCCCTCATCTATTTGTGTTTTGGTCGATCGGATCACATCTTTAATACCAGCTGTAAACAAGAGCTGAGACGTTCTGTGGAAATGGTTACAAAAACAGCCCCTAACACCGTGTCCTAACCAGACGCAATGCGATAAGATTCCAGCGACAAATAATTTGTCTGTCCACACTAGACGCGGCGCGAATGCGATATGCGTCAAAATCAATCAAAACCTACAGCCAATCAGAACAGCGTGTGGCGGAGTCTCGCGGCAAGTGAACAGCCAATCAGAACAGCGTGTGGGCGGAGTCTCGTGGCGAGTGCAC
This sequence comes from Phoxinus dragarum, assembly GCA_033366665.1. Taxonomy (NCBI): domain Eukaryota; kingdom Metazoa; phylum Chordata; class Actinopteri; order Cypriniformes; family Leuciscidae; genus Phoxinus; species Phoxinus dragarum. The sequence goes on from JARPMJ010003077.1 coordinate 28,515, forward strand.
AGCCAATCAGAACCGTGTGTGGGCGGAGTCTCGTGGCGAGTGCACAGCCAATCAGAAACCGTGTGTGGGCGGAGTCTCGCTGCGAGTGCACAGCTAATCAGAACAGCGTGTGGGCGGAGTCTCACGGCGAGTGCACAGCCAATCAGAACAGCGTGTGGGCGGAGTCTCCCTGCGAGTGCACATCCAATCAGAACAGTGTGTGGGCGGAGTCTCGCTGCGAGTGCACAGCCAATCAGAACAGCGTGTGGGCGGAGTCTCGCGGCGAGTGCACGGCACCAGATAGAGAAAATGGATAAGTGCATAATCAAATTCACAAATATTACACCATTTAAACATTATTAAAAACACATAGGCTACTGAGTTACTAAAACAATCTTTGTCAAATAATACACTTGTTTGTTCACAGTTTTGAACGTTCTTGTTTCCATTTGTTTCATTTCAAGATCTGAGGTGAGTTATCCAGTGTTGCTTTTACAGCTACAAAGCTGGAGCACTAAATAATATTCATTATTAAATAAGTCACATGACACGCTTTTAACATTAAATTAAGCACATAAACAGTGCCTGAGATTATCAGTGCCACACTTTGTGTTTGTTGTTCCAGCGCGACGTCGCAGAAAAATAGAAACAGTTTCTAAAATAGAATCGTCGCGTGTCGCCTGCGCGGCTGGTTAGGACAAAAACTCTGATTAACATGGAAAAGACGCATTTATCGTGTGTCACGTGTAGTTTGGACACGGTGTTACTATCGTCTTTGAGGCAGAGGATGAACATTGGTTGATTTTAATATTTGCCACTTTACACTTGACTTTTTGGCTTCTTTTCTATGCCTGAGATTGATCAGAGAATAATGAAGTACACTGTCATTTACTGGACTGCAGTGACCCGTATCAGGAGGTGGATCTCGTGAACTCAGAGCGACCCGTTAGCGTTCCCATTCATCTCAATGGCAGTTCTTCAGCCGCCACATGAAACCCAACTACGCAGTCTCCATTTTGCCATCTTTGCCAAGTTCTGGAGGGTTTTTTTTCTGGGTGTTTTGCCTTTGCAGATTGTTGTCGGTGTGAATAACCCTTGAGACTAGGACAGAGACCAATTATCAAGTTCTACTTCTCAGATTTGTGTCCGGTTTACTTGTGTCTTGTGGATATTTCTGATTTGTACAAGCACTGAGACTTGAAGCTAATTTCTTGCTGCTGACAAAAATAGAGCAGGACCTTCTGAACATCATGCCCATTTACATGGACACTTTTTGTTTCAATCGGAATGAAACTTTCCAGGTTCGGTTTTCAATCCGATCAAGTGTTTACATGTCCTCTCCATCGGATTAGAAATGGTTTAAACCACCACTTGCGATCCGAATGAAATTTCAATTCGTTCGGTCTGACGTGGCTACATGTGTTGTTTTTTTTGTGTGGTTTTTTTTGTTTTTGACTGTGCTGCTAGTCCGATTACAAACGGATTATTGGGGTCCATGTAAATGCTGCTAATATATTTATGTATACAGTGTGTTTATTCTCTTAATAGTGACTTTATATGTTGGAATTGTGTGACTTATACAATGTAATTTCTCATTATTTGGACATTGCATTTCATTATTGCAACAAGACGCAGTTTTGGAGGCGTATTAATTAGTAAATGTTGACCAACTGTTTCTCTTAACAGGTATGACGAGTGGGTCAAAGCCGATAAGATTGTCAGACCAGCCAATAAGAACGTCCCTAAAATAAAGCACCGCAAAAAAATAAAGGTACAGTCAAGAAGATTTTCTGCTTTTTTTCTTATGAAATCAAGTCATGCGGGTTGAACACTACCATTGTGGGTCATTAAATATAATAAAAAAATACAGTAATATTGTGAAATATTACAATTCATAATAACGTGTGTGTGTGATTCCTAAGACTAGTGAATATACAGTAAAGTGTAATTTATTCCTGTGATCAAAGCTGAATTTTCAGCATCATTACTCCAGTCTTCAGTGTCACATGATCCTTCAGAAATCAATATAATATGATGATCTGATGCTCAAGAAACATTTATGATTATAATCAATGTTGAAAACAGTTGTGTTGCATCATATTTTTGTGGAAACCGTGATTATTTTCTGATGAATAGAAAGTTCAAAAGAACAGCATTTATTTTGAAATAGACTCTTTTGTAACATTATAAATGTCTTTACTGTTACTTTTGCTCAATTTATAGCATCCTTGCTGAATAAAAGTATGAATTTCTTACTTTAAAAAAAATGGTACTGACCTCAGAATTGTGAAAGGCAGTGTGTTCCTCATGTATATTCATATTTATAGGGGCTGCAATCTTAATTTGCTCTCTTTGTTTATGACAGAATAAAGCAGAGCGAGAAAGAGACCGAATAGAAAGACTGACGGACAGAGAGGACTTTCCTTTACCTAGAAATCGCATCAATCGGTTGTCCAAACCGAACTCTGGCAGTGATGTCCTTCTCGAAGATGGAGGATTGTGGTGATGAACTAAACCAGCAGACGCCCGTCAAGCCCATCGAGATCACATCTATTCTCAACGGCCTCCCAGGTACCTTTACATTCACAGTAATTATGAGTCGTATATTTTTTAAAGGTAAAGTGTGCAATTTTTCTGTGCTAAAAACTCCTTTGGTCCTGATGGGTGACACAGTGATTTGGTGTGTGACCTTCAAAAACATTTGAATTTAGCAGCCTGACATCTGTGTGAACAGACAATGGCAGAAGGTATAGTAGTGTGGAGCGTCTGGGAAACATCTTTGGAAAAAGTAATTGTTCTTGCAATTCCATTTTGTGCAACTAGTGTCTGAGAAATTGCACACTTCACCTGTAATGCGAATAGAGCGTCTGGCGCGGAGTGATTTCAATGTAAAGACAATGTTATGCGCGTCTGGAGGTCCTGCGTAATGAGGCGTTTAGCACAGCGCGGTAGACGCGAATTGAGTGGTCTGGTGCGATTTGTGCGAATAGTGCTTTGTGCATTCACGAGTTTGACGCGAATTCACGTCTGACGCCCAGGTTGAATTTTTTTTACCTTGCGTCAATTCGCTCCGCGTTAACCACTCAGGAGCCTGCTTGCTGCTGTCACGTGGTGAAGTGACGTGATAAACGGGGGGCAGGCCCGCTTTTCAGTTTATAATGTCATTTTAAATGTTTGGCCTCATTAACTTATTTTATATCAGTCCCTCCAGAAAAAACGTTTTTTTTTGTGATTGTTGCGGGCAAAAATCCTTGATTATGCGGCACGTTTTCTTAAAAAATGCGATGGAATATGCGGTATTTATGCAATTTTATGCGATAAAATTGCGGGAACTTGGAAAAACTGCGGTTTGATGAAAAAGAGAAAAAAAAAATTCCCCCAACACCCTATTCACTAGGCTACTACGTTAATGTAAAGAGTAATTTCTTATTACTTCCTATGATAAGCAAGTATACTACCTCACATAAAGTGCTGGGAATATTTAAGTTCTCATCTTGTTTTATTTCAGACCTTAATAAACACATGGCTCAAACTTACAAAACATTGATGAGTCGAACAAGTTCTGTAGCTTTGCAAATGAATATGCTACAACTTCTGTAAAAATGACAAAGTGGCAAAGTGGTTGTCCAGCGTCGACTTCCGCCTGTGGTCCAACACACAGTTGCACGTAGTACAGAATAATTTGCCCCCACTGTCATGCACACTGGGAAACTGCATTGCGCGGTCTTTTGCGCTTATGTTTGTTGGCAAATGAGAATGATTTGCGAGCTTCATCATGGTTTCATCAGCATTACGGGGTTTGCAGCTTTTCAATGATGTCGCGCAATTACGTCACTTCATAACATTCCCATGGCAACAGGGCAAATGGCTGCGCTTGAGTGAAGTAAACGCAACATTTTTCAACTTTCTGCTAAGATATATGTGACTTTTTTGCAACAAAAATGCGGGGGATTATGAAATCATGCAAGCCCGCATATTTTGCGCGCGGAAATCTGCAAATTTATGCGGCGAAAGTGCAGCGTATTTGAAAAAATGCGCCCCCCGCATAAATATGCGGACTTTGACTGATTTTGCATTGAATCATGTGATCGCATAATCGCGTTTTTCTGGAGGGACTGTTATATGTTTGGCCTCAATAAATTATTTTGTAATATGACTAAATGCCTGCGTGAAAGAAGGAAAGACATTGTTCAGATGTTAACTAAGAATGTGACACTGAACTCTTGCAGTCATACATTTCTGAATGAGATGAAGAAAAACTCACATAATTAAAGAAGTCGTTTGACCTACGTTATAACGAGTCATTAATGTATTTTAACTTATATATTTCATATAATTGAACCGAAGCTATAGATTGTGAATTTAAACATTTCTCGTTTACCAGCGGCAAACGTCAGGAGGAGTAGCCGAGGTCAGGGCTGTTCAGGCGGGTTACATGAGCGCTGAGCGCCCAGTGATCGCCTGGATCTCACAACTCCGAAACGTCAGATCAAATGTTTTAAATAGGTGATATCTTTATAAATAAGCCACAGATTTGAGCTTTTAAACAACTACATTCTCGACTGAACAACTCTTAAAACTACATTTCGTGACACAATAACTGTAGTATTTGAAAATTTCGCGGCCTTTCTTGCAAACAGAACCGCCTAGCACTGGCCCCTCCCACAAGAAGCGGATTTCACTTTGGACGCGCGAATGCATTCAAAATGTTCAAGCGTCAAACTAGACACGATAGACGCAAATTTGACGCACTATTCGCGTTTGGTGTGAACGCAGCATAAAGGGGATGTCTAATGCGACTTCATGCATTCTGACTTATGCATTCCTCATGCTAAACATGGCCAAAGTTTTAAAAAAACGAGTTGGACTTATGATGGAGTCTTTCCGCGCCAAATACACTCCTTTAGGATTTGGAAAGGTTTTTTTTTGAGTATGGGCCCTCTATGACATCTGTTTCCCATAGGCTCGGAAAGCTCCACAGATGACAGTGAACGAGAAGAAGACGATGACGCTGATCACGAGGAAGAGGATCATCCAGGAGACGAGTGAGTCTTCGGAAAGGAGGTCCTCCAGAGCGCTCGCTTACACCACAGCACTGGGAAACCGGAAGCCCGTCTGGAAGGCTTCAAAGCGCCCCACAGTTATCGACGAGGAACCCACCGTCCAGGACAGCCCAGAATCGGGCAAGAGGAAGAGCCCGTTTGAGGTCGACGTGGAAGGATCCGGCGGAAGAAGAAAAAAAGCAGATTCGAAAAGCCCGGCTAAAGGCAAAACTAGAAGCAGTAGAGGGAGCGATTGGGCTACCAAGTAGTTCGCCGAAAAAGTTGGAAGAACGAGGGTCAGTTGGAGGATCGAGGCGAAAGCAGTTCTGAAGACGAAGCAACTGAACTTCAACCCAAGGGAATACCAAAAGGGCATCCGAAAACCAAGAGCTCGCCTTCGAAGAAATACAACGGCGTCAAGGAGAAGAATAAAAGCGGGTGTTCAGGATTCTGGGAAATCCCAGAGAAAAGAGCCAAAATATCCACAGGGATCGATGACCGGTCGCCCAGCTCTCGTACCAAAGGCCAGAAGGACGTTTGGTCCAGCATTCAAGTTCAATGGCCCAAGAAGATTTTAAAAGATCTGTTTTCAGACTCGGGACACTGAGGCGGCGAACTCTCCTCCCTCCTCCTGCAGGAACCGTGTCAGACGAGCCGAGCACCGAACCGGCCCGGGACAACAACGAAGAGGAGATCGCAGAGGAGAAGCTGCAGGAGAATCCCAGCAGTGGCACCAACTCGGTCCTCAACACGCCTCCGACGACTCCCGAGTCTCCCGCCGTAGCCGAAGGTCCCGCCGAGGTTCTGCCCGAGATCCGCGCGCCTTCGCCGCCCCGCCAGTCCTCAACACGCCCTCTTTACCCGAAGGACCCCTGATGGAGGAGCGGGCCGGGGGACGCAGCGAGTCCGACAGCAGCACAGTGGAGGTGGAGAGTTTAGGAGGAGAGATCCCGGAGATCCATCGGGAAGAGGAGGCGGGATCCCCTTCCAAGGCCTTCGACGGAAACCTGTCCCTGCAACAGTAACAGCAACTGCAGTCTGACGCTCAGCAACAGCAGCCAGCAGGGAGAGCGAGCAGAAAGCCAAAGGTACGTGGAGAAACTATACACATGATTGATACTGAAGATATTGATATTGATATTGATGAAGATATTTGTGATTAAATCTGAGCGCTGTCTCACTCTCCATAGGCTTCTATTGTAATTGAAACTTGCCGGTCCCAGAAAGTTAGTAAAGACAATGTTTTAAATAGTGCAAGTGACTACAGCGGCTCAACCTTAAGTTTATCAAGCGACCAGAATACTTTTTGTGCGCAAAAAATAACGACTTTATTCAACTCTTGATGTTCTTCAGTGTGGACCTCTGAGTGAGTTCACGTCGTAGTGTAACAGCGCAGCACTTCTGGGCTGTACGTCAGAACGAAGGCTCGCTATTGGCTGACGCTGGGTCATGTGTGTGATGCTGGCCAATAGTGAGCCTCCGTTCTGACGCACAACCCAGAATCAATTATCTTCTTGATTAGCATATTCTGTCTTGATAGTCTATAAATTGTTTCGGGGGGGCGGGGGTTTATGTCAATTTTAGGGTTGGTGATGTCACTAACCCATTGTGTAGTTCCTTCCAGCCGTTTGTTGTAGTCCTTAAAAAGCGATTTCTTTAAAAGCAAATATTTCCCTTTGCTTTGAACTTTGAGCATCAGATGTTGTTTATGATCATACAGCAACATTTCACACTAACTAAAGTTAGAAAAGTGAAATCATAATCAACCACCCCTTTAACTAATGAACCTTATTGAAAAGTGTTACCAATACTTCAATATGATTTAAAAATATATTTCTAAAATGTGATTAATTCGTCAACCCCTGCAATAATGCTTTGCGACAAACACATCTTGTTTGGTTAGACAGTGAGGAAGATCACTAGGGTTTGGAGCAAAGTTAGCAGATGTTTACACATTTACATCTCGCATATGAATGCTGTATGAAGAAAAATAATAGTTTTTTTTTTTTATAGTTTTGTTTTTTTCTCATTCCACTGCCCTGCATCTCGTGTTTTTAAACGCAAACCCTGTTCTTCGTTAAAATGCTGTGAAATATTATTTAAATCTTGACTAGGTTAGTGCACATTAAGAAGTAAGTACAAAATTATTTCAAGAAACGCATTTATAAATCTTTCTCTCCCGTCTCACAGCCTCATCCAGTCAGAAGCGGCACAAAGAGTCTCAAGGCGGCGGAGCGTCAAAGAAACACAAGCGGAGTCATAAAAAACCTGAGCTTACATCCCAAGAAGAACCGCAAACCAGGTAAGAGGAATCAGCATCTGCTCGAAGAGCTCGTGTGGTTTTTACACCGTGTCCTAACTACACGTGACACGCGATAAATGCGTCTTTTCCGTGTTAATCAGAGTTTTTGTCCTAACCAGCCGCGACGGCGACACACGACGATTCTATTTTAGAAACGGTTTTCTATTTTTTCCGCGACGTCGCGCTGGAACAACAAACACAGTGTGGCACTGATAATCTCAGGCACTGTTTATGTTAAAAGAGTGTCATGTGACTTTGAATATCATTTAGTGCTCCAGCTTTGTAGCACTGGATAATTCACGTCAGATCTTGAAATTAAACAAATGGAAACAAGAACGTGCAAACTGTGAACAAACAAGTGTATTATTTGACAAAGATTTTGTTTTAGTAACTCAGTAGCCTATGTATTTGAATAATGTTTAAATAGTGTAATATTTGTGAATTTGATTATGTACTTATCCATTTTCTCTATCTGGTGCCGTGCACTCGCCGCGAGACTCCGCCCACACGCTGTTCTGATTGGCTGTGCACTCGCCGCGAGACTCCGCCCACACGCTGTTCTGAATGGCTGTGCACTCGCCGCGAGACTCCGCCCACACGCTGTTCTGAATGGCTGTGCACTCCAGTGTTGTTTTTGGCAGCCCTTTTAGGTTTAGTCTTAGCCTTTTTGACGAAAATGCTTTTTAGTTTTAGTCACTTATAAACTTGATAGTTTTAGTCAAGTTTTAGTCGACGAAAACGCAAAAAGATTTTAGTCAATTTTAGTAAAAAGTTGTCTTTAACAAATTAATTTAGGTAAAAAGTATTGGAAATGGGCTTAGGTTTGACAGGTTGCAGCAAGTGTTGCAATTCATAAAACAACAGTTAACCTTAAACCCTTTGCATAATAAACTAGACTTTCTGAATAATTCGATTGGTTGGGTCCCTACATGCGCTTCGTGAGGCACACTAGCACACACACGCAAGGTCTCTCGCTCCTTTTCTCTGCTGTGCGCGCGCTACACATGCGCGCTCTTGCTCGCTCGATCTCGGGAGATTTTAACTAATTTGCGGGCAATTCTGAAATTATCGTACATTATGGGATTTTTTCTATTATTGATCGTAGATCGTACAGAGGTCAAAATTATCGTACAAATACGATAAATATCGTACGTCTGGCAACACTGGTTGTTGTGTGGAATCTGGTGCGCGGCAGCCGGGTGGTGGGCGTACCCAAAACAACGATTAGAATGCGGCATTGCTGATACTTTTTTTTTTTAGCTCAAAACAGACCGATTTCATGCAAAATAGGCAGAAATGACATGCATTGTGAACGTCAGACTTATAATAATTTTCGTTCCATCTCGTCTCGTCATGTTTTAGTCACCTTAGAGCCATTTTTAGCTAGTCATCGTAACGTTATCGTCATAAAAAAAAAGGTGCGTCAACGAAATAATTGCGTTATCGTCATCGTTGACGAAAACAACATTGGTGCACTCGCCGCGAGACTCCGCCCCACACGCTGTTCTGATTGGCTGTGCACTCACCGCGAGACTCCACCCACACGCTGTTCTGATTGGCTGTGCACTCGCCGTGAAACTCCACCCACACGCTGTTCTGATTGGCTGTGCACTCGCAGCAAGACTCCGCCCACACGCTGTTCTGATTGGCTGTGCACTCGCCAGGAGACTCCACCCATACGCTGTTCTGATTGGCTGTGCACTCGCCGTGAGACTCCGCCCACACGCTGTTCTGATTAGCTGTGCACTTGCCGCGAGACTCCACCCACACGCTGCTCTGATTGGCTGTGGATTTTTATTGATTTTGACGCATCTCGCATTCGCGCCGCATCTAGTGTGGCCAGACAAATTATTTGTCACTGGAATCTTATCGCGTCGCGTCTGGTTAGGACACTGGTGTTATAAAGATCAGCGGAGCGATGCCAAGCTTATCCAAGAGCTGTAGCTTTAGCTTTAGCTTTAGCTTTCCTGTGTAACTCAGATTGCCAGTCCTTTATTCCTGCAGGGGATGTGAACGTGCTCGACTGTCTCTGCTTCTCGTTTCTCGAGTGTTTCGAGTGTGTTTATCATTGAGACGCCGTGGCATCGTCTGGTAATGAAAAGCTCTTGGAGTTCGGTGTCTTCAGTAACTCACTTTGAGAGATGACTTTGTCTCCAAATGAAGTTATGGTTTGCTAACACTTTTCTGCCAATAAAAACAGATCCTGCTCAAGTCCTCTTTAAAAGAACCAAACTCAAACACTTCATTTCAATAGTGCACTTTAGACATTCTGCTGACTATGAGTGATTTGTAGTCGACCGTTATGGTTAGGTGTTGTGTTCGGGTTAGTAGAATAAGTTGACACATAGTTGCAAAGTTACTTATAATCAGTAGAATATCTGAATGAACCATTGATATAAAGTGCTAGTTAAAAGAGTCTAGGTCTTTGCATTCACACTGTCCCTGAACCTCAAATGAATTCTAAACATTTGTCTTGGTTAGATTATTGTAATATAATATAACACCTTTTTTTTTTTTTTTTTTTGATTTTTATACAATAGTAATATATTTTTGCAGGTTTTTTTTTTTTTTTTTCACTTTCACTGCATTGATAGAAAGTCTGGTTGACTGAAAACTGAAGACTTTTGAGATTGACCTACATGTACTGTTGACTAGAAGTACCACCTTGGAGTTAATATTTCTATAATTTGACAATAAATAAAATGTAAAATAATTACTTTATATATATATATATATATATATATATATATATATATATATATATATAATTATAATAATTAATACAATAATAATTTAATTTAATTTTTAATTATATACATATATATAAAAGGTCTGGTTGGGTGTAAACTGAAGGATATTTACACATTGAAATTAATATTCCAAAAATTTTACTACAAATAAAATGTTTAGTCTTGGTTTTTAGTTTAGTTTAAAGGTGCATAGCGCAAGAGAGTTTTTGCCTGTCTGAGTCCAATTTGGCCCTTTTGGTTGCACTAGACAAAAGTTTTCTTTTTTTATCTTACGTGGAGTTTGCGTTGGTGTTTGAAATGAACTACAGCAGGTCTCTTACAATCCATCTTCTACGGAGAATGCCGGCGAATACACAAACCTGCCAGACACAGCTATGTGCGCGCGCCGTGAACGCGCATGACGTCACGTCACGCCCAGTCTCAAACTCCGGCCCGAATCCCTCTTATTTATTTTACTTTACAGGATTATAGAGACAATCTCAGTGATCAGAGAAGGGCTCATTCAGCCCATCAGGCAATTGTTTAAGCATGTATGGGTTAGAAAACGGGTATTTTTAACATGAAAAGTTAAAAGACCTTTTACGTGTCTTTTATTTAATAAAAATGTATCATTAAATGTATTGATTTGCACTGATAGAAGGTCTGATTAAGGTTTTAACTTAGTATTTCAATAATTTAACAACAAATAGAATATTAATATTTTTTTACAGTTTTTATTTTTAAATGATAACTTCATTTAAAAAATAAAAATATTTTTTTATATTATTCATTTTAATTACTAAATGATTAGCACAAATCCAAGTTTGGGAAATTAGCTTGAGTGCTCTGCTTTCACACAGACTTGATTATTGATTATTTAAATCAAACTCAAGCAAGCATAATTTTTTATTTTATTGAATGTTATTATAAATGGAAGTGTGTGTGTGTGTGCAGCCCACAGCAGTGACAGCGAGGACCAGTGTATCAGCGAGAGCAAGAGCTCGAGCCGGACCCCCCCCTCAGGCCACCGGTACCCGAAGCACGGAGAGCCGGATCATTCCCACTCCCGGGATCATCACGCCAGGACCAGGTGGACCTTCCAGATGTGTAAGTGCCCGGATTCCTGATACTCTTAACCCGTCTGATGAGACTCGAGTGTGTGACATCGGTTCCCTTTCGCTCCTGTGTATCCAGCGGACCTGGAGAAGATGAGCAGTCTCGAGCGGATCGCGTTCCTTCAGGAGAAACTGCAGGACATCAGGAATCACTACCTCTCGCTCAAGTCCGAGGTGGCGTCCATCGACCGCAGACGCAAGCGCATGAAGAAGAAGGAGAGAGAGAGTAAGAGCTCAAGTTATATTTATATGCTTTTATAGTATTTATTCATATTTTTGCTTAGCTGTTGATTTTCTATAATAATTTTTTTTTTTATTTTTTATGTGCTTTTGGCATTTTATTTATTATTTATTTTAGTGTTAGTTTTAATAATTTCAGAACTTCAACTTAAAATGATTTCAGTTAGTTGCCAAGTTTTTTTATATAATATATAATAAAATAATATATGAAACATGTATACAACAATATATACAACATTTTTAATACATTTATAAATAAATAAATTTAACTGCTGAAAATATTTTAAGTTTTAGTAATATTGCTATGAGTTTTTGTTCTTTTTATTCTTTTTTTATTTCAGTTTTTTTAGTTAAAAAAATAATTCTAGTTTTTATGAGATAATTATAGTGAATTACAAAAACAAGAGTAACCGCAAAATACAGTTTTAGTCATTTAAGTACTTCAACATATTTATAAGAAAACTTACTTCAGTTTTTTTAAGTTCAGTTTGTTTTTTAAATATATGACAATGTGACCTGTGTTTGTTTGTTTTCTTGGTTTTATTGTATTGTATATTTATACATTTATTGTATTTGTATTTTTTTTTTTTTTTTTAATTTTTGCCATGAAAATAGCCTTAGATGTTGACATGGCATTAAATAAAATTAATAAAATAAAATTAATTGGAAGGAAATAAATCAGTTTGAATAAGGAAAGCGATATCTTTGTCCTTTTTTAGAATTTAAAAGATAATAAAGAAAGATATTCTTTGATAAAATGAGATCTCTGATTGTAGTCCTTGAAAAAAAAAAAAAAAAGTGGAATTTTTTTCTTGGAATCTCCTTTTTATGCCAGTCCGAAGTTAGCAGGTTTTGAGGCTAGTTTACTAGTTTAAAAAGTCGTCACATTCCCTCACGTGTCATGAAGTAACCCATGACCTCTTGTGTCCCAGCAGGCGCAGCGGTGGCCTCTTCATCCTCGTCCTCATCCTCCCCGTCCTCCAGCTCTCTGACGGCCGCCGTCATGCTAACGCTAGCCGAGCCGACGGTCTCCGGCGCGTCTCAAACCTCTGGGGTGTCTGTGGAGTGCAGGTGACAGGAATGAGACGCTGCCGAGCAGCACAGAGCACTTAACCAGCACCCGGCTCGACCTCTGACCCCTGCACTAGTGGACGGACACACACTGACAAACGGGGCACAAGTATGACGAAACAATAGCCACCAGATACAGCAACAAGCACTATTTTATATCGACAACTGTTTCCTTGGCAAGCTAATTGCACTCAAGTGCACTTTTCCCTGAAAGTTGGGTCGAGTTTGACGATAAGACTATTTCTGTTTGTTTGTTTTACAAACCATCCCCACAATGTCCATGAATATTTTATCCTGAATATGAATCCCAACACGTTCAGTGTCACCCATAGTAAATCAGCGGAGGCGTTCGAGACACTGACGCTGGTGACGCTCAGTGCCTTACAGCTCGAGGCACGCGTGAGGAATGCTGGGAAACGGTCAGCGCTGGGTCGGTGTGTGTGTGTGTGTGTGTGTCATCACGCCTCCAGAAGAGTTCAGCTGTGAGATTCTCACTCGCTCACAGGAAAGAGAATGTCTCGGTTATTTTTAACCATAACATGACAAGAGCGTCAAATCAGTCCAGGTCACATTTCACCCTAAAATCAAAAGTGTGTGTGTGTGTGTGTGTGTGTATATATATATGTAGCTCAAAGAAAATAAAGCCATAAGTAATGTATTTTTCCCCAGTTGGAAATTTTATATATATATATATATATATATGTGTGTGTGTGTGTGTGTGTGTATGTGTATATATATATATATTAACTGTATCACAGTACTAAGAATCACCATTGACAATGACAATTAATTAAATTAATTTAAAGTTAATTAATGAAAGAAAAGACGTAATGCTCCTAAATGTAGGTTTCATTAGGCAAGTGATTTTTTAATATGTATCAAATATGTAATTGACTATATTACATCAATAAGAATCATTATTGAGAATAGTAAGAATTATTTATTTAATAAATAATTCTCTATTAATAATTTCACAATGAAAAAAATCTTAATGATCCTATAAAAAGGTGTTTTATATATAATTATGTATTAAATATATTATAAAAAGTACTGTATTACAGTAAGTAATGAGAATTTTATACTGTATATCAAACAGTAATACAAACTAAATCTAGCAAAATTATGCAAGATATTTTGAATTATATATATATATAATATTTTGAAACCTATTTTTAGTCGTTTTTCAATTAGATATATCATTTTAAAAATGTATTGTAGTAATGACAATTGATAATAATGAGAATTTTATATTAATTAATTAATTTAACAATTGGGTTAAAAAAATCCGTTTTGAGATGTTTTATATTATATAACAATGAAACATTTCACAGTAGAAATAAATCTTGCATGATGAAACCTATATATATATTAATTCAGGTGAAACTGGAAAAATGTGAATATTGCAAAAGTTCATTTATTTCAGTAATTCAACTTAAAAGATGAAACTAATATATTATATAGACTCATTACATGCAAAGTGAGATATTTCAAGCCTTTATTTGTTATAATTGTGATGATTATGGCTTACAGCTTATGAAAACCTCATAATCATCAAAATTATAACAAATAAAGGCTTGAAATATCTCACTCTGCATGTAATGAGTCTATATAATATATTAGTTTCACCTTTTAAGTTAAATTACTGATTTTTTTTTCAACTTTTGCACCATATTCTAATTTTTCCAGTTTCACCTGTATATATAAATACTGTTTATATAGTTTTAGGGTGAAATGCGACTTGATTTGTGTGTGTTCAGACACCTTATGAATGTTAAACCCCCAATTTTTCCAGTTTTTTTATTTTTTTATGATCTCAGAAATGCTCTTGAAAGCTACATTGATCACCGCTTCATCTCCAGCGCTCGATCCTCCTCATCCGCTCAGTGCGCCGGTCCAGCCGGGAGCGAGTCAAGGGCTATCGAGCCGCGCGCTCGCGACGGGGAATCCGCGTTCAGCTTCTCTGGAGGTGAAACGTATTCTGATTGTTGACAATTTGAGAATTGAAGACATTTTTTCTGGCAGCCAGGATTCTAAATGTATTTTACTACTGAGATGGACCCAGACCCTGTGGGTGGGGTGTTAATGGTTAATGTGGCAGTATTCAGAAGTGCAATGGCAGATTCATGTGCAATGACAGATGCCGATCTGTTCTGTGCGTAGCCTTCGTGTGTTTGTGTCTTCCTTCTCTCCATTCCCCACCTCCTCCTGCAATGCCACACATGCAGGACGTGGCGTCATAAAGCACCGTGGGAAACGGGAAACACGCGTATGCTAGCAGTGAAGAGTGGAGAGTGTTCGTTCAGCCGAGAATGAAAGTCGTTCCAATGTTATTTTCCCCGTGCAACACACATTACCAATAACCGTTAGTTACCAATAGCTAATTTCAGTCAAATCGACACGCTTTCAGAAGCACAACCGGATGCTTGACTGAACATGCATGAGTATTCCTTAGCAATGGCTTCACGGAAAAATAACGGCATGGTTTGCAACGAGTGAACGTTCGTTTTTGGGTGAATTATTCCTTTAGAAGTACATCATCACTTCCCCTCATTACTTACGATGGAGAAAAGGTGCATTTATAAGGAGAAGATGTGTGTGTGTACAACGCTGAAGACATCTTTCCTCTGTATAGACTCCTGTTGTATCATAACCTGAAGGACGGTCCCGTTTGGCACTTGTATGTAATTGTATGCCTTTGTTATACATTTGTATATTGAGAAGTGTGTTTTGAGTCGAGCTATTTAATATCTTGCACTGTTAATACCATGTACGTTTCTGTACAGTTTTACCGTTTTAACCGTAGCGTCTGTGTGCATTCGGAAGGTAGCGCATGTCCATTTTCTTATTCGTTCTTTTGCGTTTCGCTCTAGGAGTTCGTTTCCATTCAGTTCCTCACTTTTACGTTTCCTTCTCGTCTGTGTATTTCCGTTAATCTGTGCTTGTACTAGGCTCTTTTTTTTTTTTTTTATAATGTGGTATTTTCCAATCTGTACATGAAGTGTAAAGTTTTATGGATCTTTGCAAAGATGTTCAGAGACCGTTTGTGTGAGAGAGAGAGAGAGAGAGAGAGAGAGAGAGAGAGAGAGAGAGATTAACGGAAAGTTCTATCATATTTATTAAGCTCATCAGAAGATGGACAGTGTGTAATTTATTGTACAAATGTAAGCAGAAAAGCCTTTGAAATAAATGCCATAGTTTGTGACTCTAATGTCCACGTCACTGTATATCCGAGATGATTGATGATGCCACAGTATTATTGATTTGATCTGTTGTGTTTTTGTTTTTGTTTTTTTTGCTTTTGGATTTTTTTTTTTTTTTTTTTTTTTATGAACAGGGAACATTAAAAAGCCATCACCATATGTTCTACAATAGGTGTCCTCCCCCAGCCCTCAAACATAGATCAATTCTATAAGGTACAAGTCCTACAATGTGACAGACTGCTCAAATAAAGTAAATATATGAACATATAAGCATGAGGAAAAGTAAATAAACAAAAATGAATGAATAAAATTACTTTGTTTTAATGCAAAGTACTAATATATACATGCTTATACTTATTGTACATATATACACAGATATATAAAATAAAATATACATATATATTATACATCAGTGAGCATAACCACATTTACACACCCCGCCCGTATACATCACCTATTCAAACACATTTATACTTAAATATACCTGGATGACATCACATATTTGCATACATTCAGTAACCTCACACACCTCTATATTTATCCCCGCAATGATCTGGTGTGTTTATGATCTTGTTTCCGCCGCAGAATAAAAAATTAAAAGAGTAAATGTGACTTTTTATCTCACAATTCTGAGAGATAAAAGTACAGTACGGTAATTGCGAGTTATAAACTCGGGTTTGCGAGCAATAGGCAGAATTACCATACAGTCAATCTGTATGGTAGTCAATGGCGAGAGACAACTTATCTTTTTATTCCGTCTGAACTGTGCCCTGAATTACACATATGATGTTTGTCAATTTAAAAGATAATTATGAAAGTCAAGAAAGTCGCAGTTTGTCATAAAACAGAAGATTAACGTTTAGTTTAATGTGGAAATCGCTCATGAACTACATCTCTCGTCTCGCACTACATGTCATCGTTGCTCGTGTGTGTGTGTGTGTGTGTGTGTGTGTGTGTGTGTGTGTGTGTGTGTGTAGTCTGGTACAACACACTCCGGCATCACGGCGTAACGTTACGATTATAACGTAAGACTATAGAAAACATGACAGACGTTAGCTTCAGTAAAGTTAGCTTCAGTAGAGTTAGCTTCAGTAAGTTAGCTTCAGTAAAGTTAGCTTCAGTAAAGTTAGCTTCAGTGGAGTTAGCTTCAGTAGAGTTAGCTTCAGTAGAGTTAGCTTCAGTAAAGTTAGCTTCAGTAGAGTTAGCTTCAGTAAAGTTAGCGTCAGTAAAGTTAGCTTCAGTAAAGTTAGCTTCAGTAAAGTTAGCTTCAGTAGAGTTAGCTTCAGTAAGTTAGCTTCAGTAAAGTTAGCTTCAGTAAAGTTAGCTTCAGTGGAGTTAGCTTCAGTAAGTTAGCTTCAGTAAAGTTAGCTTCAGTAAAGTTAGCGTCAGTAAAGTTAGCTTCAGTGGAGTTAGCTTCAGTAAAGTTAGCTTCAGTAAAGTTAGCTTCAGTAAAGTTAGCTTCAGTAGAGTTAGCTTCAGTAGAGTTAGCTTCAGTAAAGTTAGCTTCAGTAGAGTTAGCTTCAGTAAAGTTAGCGTCAGTAAAGTTAGCTTCAGTAAAGTTAAGTGAAAAGGTATGACGTCACATGTGCGCCTTTTGGGTTTGTAGTCTTTGTAATGACGTATGTTCACAGTCTTATACCTCAACAGTTTTACATCAAACTGAGACTTTCTTGACTTTAAAATGTATCTTTTAAATTGACAGACATCATATGTGTAATTCAGGGCACAATTCAAACGAGATCAAAATATTAGTTCTCTCGCCATTGACTACCATACAATATTTTTCCGAAAAAAGGTCCCATGGTGCACCGGAAGGGGAGGGGCTTAGGCTCTCTATTGAGGGAATGCATTGACGTCACTTTCCCGCAGGAACACATCAGCCGGGCTGAGCGGCAGAAGAGCTGCGGTGTGACTGGATTTAATAGAGGAAACTGAAAACGCCAGTAAAACAAACGATTATCAGTTTAAACTAAAGGCTGGACTCGATATAGTGTTTCTTACAACTTACCAAAGATCCAGTGATTGTGTGTTTGAACATGCAGCAGAAATCATGTTTCCTGACATTTATATGAGCCGGATTTAAACGCCGGGGAAATACATAAAGCAGATTTGCCTGTGAACGCTTTATATAAATATAATATAGGTCTAAATCTGGGTGATCACTTATATCAATGTTATATCATCATATCGTCCAGCTTCAAAACTTGTATAGTTTTTTTTGTCAGTGTTTATTTAAAAACATCCAATTATGCAGAATATATGATGGTATATTTAATTGAATTACAATATATAGGATATGATTTTATCCCTAAATTCATCATATTGACACTGAATAATAACTGTAAATCCAGTTGTTTCTGTGATTTACAGCGATCATTCACTTCTCTGTTCTGTAGCTTTCAGCAGTCTGTAAAAATATACCTCAGATTTCTTGTCAAATCTATTAATATCTCAAAGCTCTCTCCCGGTTTAGATGTGTGTTGTGTGTTTTTCCAGGCATTCACGCTGAAAACCAATGCTGTCGCTCAGTGTGTGTGACTGCGACGGTGACATCACGCGCACACTCTATTGTATTTTATACCTAGTGGCGGTCCTTCATATATGCAAAATCACACGATGCGTCCCCGAACCACCAGGGGGCCCCCTTGCGCTCAGAGGATTTATTGGATACGATTATTAGAATTTCCAACGATTATGAAATCATGACGCATTCTGTTCCTTCCCTTTGAAGCGTTGCCCTTCCAAATCAGTCAGATCATGTGACACGACTGTCATAATACACAGTCTCCTGCCTGATGTGCTCAAAACAAAACAAAACAAAAAAAACAGAAGAAGCTGTTTCAGAAGCGCTTTCTGTGTGCACGATCCAAGACGGAGCAAAACACGGGCAAGTATAGGGATACTTTGGGCAAATACACACACAAATATGTAAAAATGGCTTAAAGTCCCCCTGTAGTCAGTTATTGTATCCTTTAAAACTCATCTTGATCAGCAAAATTACATATTTAAAAGATTTTGAACGTTTTGAAAGTTAAGGCATGCCTTAAAATAGCTTGAATGTAACTCGACACCTCATTTAGTAAACCCGATTCTATGAATATGCAAATGAGCCCCGCCTCCACTCACTCACTCACTTAGAGATCCACTGGTTGACGATCACACGTTGATCTGATTGGTTACAAGGTAGTGTGTGACGTCAGAAACACCAGCGATTTCAAACCGTGTTTTTGAGACTGTCTTTGGTTCACTGCAGTTTTAAGCAGAAAATACTCAGCAATGCTGTCGACTTATGAACTTACACATGATTTGTCTCTTAAAGCAGATTAAAAACACCACATAGACACATAAACAACATTAAAAAGCTTGATTTTCACCACAGTGGGACTTAAATACAGTTGGTGATTTCTTAAGTGAACATAAACAGTTGGGAAAGCAATCGGATGCTTGTCAGTAGATCTGTGCATTTGCTCTTAAAGTGACAGCGCCTAATAAATCTGCTTCTGTCTTTTAATGTTAATCAAACAACAGGAGAATCACTCACTGCTCTTCACTGAATAACTTTAGTAAGAATCTATGTATATTTAATTCATAAGGTGAAGACTAAACAGATGTTTACATTTGATTACTTTGTTCAAATTCTGTATTAGTATAGGCAAAATTTATATTTTATTTGTATATTTTTTCTGTTGTATTTTGCCTATTTGTGGAGATGTAAAATATCTTCTGAAGAATAGCAGAACCTGACTAATTATTCATTTATATGGGTATATATGTATTTTCACACACACACACACACACGCGCGCTTTCTTCCCTGGTTTTAGAGCTTGTTTCGAATATAAAAAAAATGTTTAAAGCCAGTAGAGTCTTATGAAGACATTATTACACTAATAAGAAGCATTAAACAATGTAGGAATGTCATTATTGGCGCTAGTAGTAACATTTTAAAGGTTACTGACGAAAAGCTTTTATGTCAGCAATTCCAGTCTATTTTAGTCAAAAGAGTTATATAAGTAAATATATATATTTTTAAATAAATGTTTAGAAAGTCACTGGTATATGTTTTACTAATATTATTATTACTATTCAAACATTATACATTGACTTTCGTTCAAAAACAAATATTATACATTATTAAACTGTAAAATCGGGAATAAAAATATCTTTATTAGTACACTTGCATTCATGAATGTGATATTATGTAAAAATTATAGTAAAAATAAATGATTTTCAGAATATGAAATGACCATAGACAGTATCGGTCTTTGTCAGACACGTGGGTTTGTTGTGTGTGACGTCACCGCGCCGCCATTTTTGAGGTATCGCTACTGACTGTGAGCATTGAAGAGATTACAATAGTAGAGAAAACAAGTAAATAACTCGCAAAACTAGAGAAGCACAAGAAAACTGAGAAAAGGTCGTACCGCAAGAAACTCGATAAATATGGCAGGTACCGTTATTTGGAGAAATTGTCATCCATTCAGAACATAGATCCATATATGAGATAACTGCAGTGAGTTGGAGTGCTGATCGCGAATTGTTTTCCTCATCCTCATACTTGGACATTGTCAACTATCTTGTTTATGGTATAAGCGCATATACCAGTGAACAAATTAAAAACTATAAATCTCTTAAAGCCCACGGACATTTCATAAACGGCTGTGTACATGATTTATTTACATTCCCACCGAAGGACACAGTAGTAATAGCAAAGATAGGTTTGCTGTATTGATGATGATGATAATGTCATGTTAAGGATGTTTTAGTTTGAAAAAAGAATGAAAAACACAATTCTCCAACATCAGAATACCCCAGCATCGATACCTTACAAATGGCGGTTACGCCCATAATGCACTTCGTGTATCGCGAGTGTGACGTCACCTGACAAAGACCGATATAAGAGCATATGACGCTGTTGTTATTCTTTCAGGCGTCTGCAGCGAACACCTCACAGTTCTGTCGTCACTCTGAGGGGTCCTTCCGCCGCTCTCTCCGTGAGTCCGTGCGCACGAGCACGTGCGGCAGCAGCAGATCTCCGTTACCGCGCCGCGATGATCGGCGGCAAACCGAGCGCGATCGCCGCGGGCGTCTGTGGCGCGCTCCTCATCGGGTACTGTATCTATTTCGACAGAAAACGACGCAGCGATCCGAACTTCAAAACCAGACTGCGTGAACGTGAGTCACGAGATCGACCAGACTAACGTTAGTTAACACAAATCTAGATCGCTGTTTACGTAAGACTGGTTCGTTTTACTGTCCATGCAGTGAACTGGTGTTTATATTACAGTGTCTTTATAACACATAGTCACGTTCAGTCAGTTTCAGATTATAGGCTTATTTTTTGACCCAGGATGTGATGCACGTACTATTGATTCATTGAATCGGTTCCTTTGAACGACTCATATGAACGCCTCACCTGTGTAAGTGTATAGAAGAAGAAGAATCGAATTGGCTGAACTGAATCACAATCAGCTTAGTCTGGTGACATTGGTTTTGTGTGTTTGATTCGAGATATTTATTCATTAATATATACATCTTAATTCTATATAAAAGTATGTTGTTTAATGTGCTTATTCTTTTTAGGGAGGAAGACGCAAAGAGCTGCTCAAGATAAATCTGGACTTGCTCAGGTAGGTCGAGCATCTGATCACATTTAGAGGTTTAAAAGCGAATCCTTTTGTTCTTCTAAAGCAGTTTTCCCTCGTGTGATCCTCCTCGTGCGAGGGACACCATTCTACATTTAAAGGATATTTTGTGTTTAAATACCCCAAAGAACAAAATATTATAAATGTGTAAAATATTATTTAAAATATTATTTTTATTTTGTTATAATATATAACAATATTTGTTTCAATGACAATGAAACTGTAATGTATGCATTTTATTTATTATTGAAATCATTTTTATTATTTTAGTTTACTTAAACTATCTTTATTGTAATCCAATTAAGTTAAGTCTTGTTTAAATAACTTGAAACATTTAATGTTTATTTTAATAAATAATCAATTAAGTTTAGTTAATTTTATTAATTTTCATTTATTTTTTTTGCTGGGTCTTATTTTTTTTTAAACTCCTTTTTAATTAATGTATTTACTTTTTTTATTTAAATATTTAAAAGTGTATTTTACTATTAAGTTTTTTAATAGTAAATTTACTATTTATTAATTTATTTTATTAACTTAACCTTTTTATTATCACATACATTTAAGTTTATTTTAATCAATGAACTATTTGGTTTGATCTTTTTTACATTTTCATTTATTTTAATACTTTTTTTTATAATTTATTTGTATATTAATATATTTATATATAAAAAAAATTGTTAGGTCTTATTCTATTATTTATTTTTTCTCTACATTGTTCATTTAAAATCATTTAAAATAAATGTTAATAATTGTAATCAAATTAACTATTCAGTTAGATTATTTTATTTGTATTTATTTTAATAATTTTCACATTTATAAAAAAAAAATTTTTAATTGTTTTTGTTAGTTAGCTCTTATTTTATTTTATGTTTTCAATAAATGTTTCCGTGGACCCCTTATACTCTCATTTGAAAGCGCTTTCTGAAGGCGAAGGTTTGACCGTCGTCTATATGTATATTCCCAGCTGCCGGATCTTAAAGATGCCGGAGCCGTGCAGAAGTTCTTCCTGGACGAGATCCAGCTGGGCGAGGAGCTTCTGGCTCAGGGTGAGGCGTCCACCTCACGATCATCTGGGTTTACACACACACACACACACACACTGAAGTGCTAAACGCCCACATGTCTTCCTCAGGAGACTACGAGAAGGGCGTGGATCACCTGACCAATGCGATCGCCGTGTGTGGCCAACCACAGCAGCTCCTGCAGGTGCTCCAGCAGACGCTGCCCGCGCCGGTCTTCCAGATGCTGCTCACCAAACTGCCCTCCATCAGTCAGGTGAGCCACACACCTGAGCGGGTCGAGAGGCAACCCAATTCTGGAATACAATACCGTATATTCCGGACTATAAGTCGATCTGGAGTATAAGTCGCATCAGTCAAAAAAGGTGCGACTTATAGTCTGGAAAATACGGTACTTGTTATAAAATAAAAATGTTGATTCCTCTTATCGATTCCTTTGTGAGGATTTCAATATTTAAACCATTCCACCGCGAGACGACTCGTGTGCTGTTTTATGTGCTGCACACACACATCCAAAGCTCGCTCACAGAAAATATGATTTTAAACCATTCAAGCACGAGACGACGCGCTGTTTTCTGTGCTGCAGGCGTGAGTTAAGGTCCTTGCGTATTTGTGATTCGGTGGCTCTGAATTGTCAAAACACCATTCAAACTTTTTGCTACGGATGCGAAAAACACTGAAAATCCGATCCAAAAAAAATTTATGACGGACGAAAGTTTTGGAAGGCAGTGTGCAAGCGTGATTGACAGAACAGAACGTGAGGTCATATTTATTTTTTAACGTGCGGACGTGAATTTCGGACTCAAGGACCTTAACTATATTGGGCAGCTCTTAAAGTGACAGTAGCCTAATATTCCTGCTGCCGTCTCTATTGTAACACTAATCAAACAAGACAAATATAATTCAATCGTTCTTGACTGAATAACTTCTGTAACTATATTTGTAATGTATATATTGTTTATAAAGTGCAGTGTTATTTTACATTTGATTAGTTTATGTACCTAAAAATCTTAAAACACTTTATTTTAATCGTGTCTAGGGCTTTAAACGATTAATCGTGATTAATCGCATCCAAAATAAAAGTTTGTGTTTACATAATAAATGTGTGTGTACTGTGTATATTTATTTTGTATATATAAATACACGTGCATGTATTTAAGACAAATGTGTTATTTATATATAAAATATTTATATATAATAGAAATTATATACATCTATATACAGTATATACATGCCAATATTTCTTAAATATATTCAAGCGTGTGTATTTATATATACAAAATAATTATACACAGTACACACACATTTATTATGTAAACACAAACTTTTATTTTGGATTTGATTCATCACGATTAATCGTTTACAGCCCTAATCGTGTCAATTAAATGGTTTGCAATAAGACTTAATGTGAATATCTAAGTTTTTGTTTTTTTACCATATTGGAATTGATATTAGGAATCAATAAGCAGAATCGGAATCATTAAAATTGAAACGATACCCAGCCCTACACCTGTGCATTCTTTAAAACCCCCCACGAGCCGTGTGTCGCTTCTGGGACAAGAAAGAATGCTAGAGAAAACCAAGAATAACCAAAGTTAAATGTCTTTGCAGTGACTTTTAGCTATTTCACCTCTTGAACATTGAAACATGTGACCCGGGATCACAAACCCAGTCTGGAGCCGCACGGGTGTATCTGTGGCAATAGCAACTATACATTGTACGGGTCAAAATTATCCATTTTTCTTTTATGCCAAAAATCATGAGGATATTAAGATCATGTTCCATGAAGATATTTAGTAAATGTCCTACCGTAAATATATAAAACATGTATTTTTGTGAGTGAGTGCAGCACAATCGTGAACATAAATGCACAACTTTAAAGGAGATTTTCTCAATGTTTTGTTTTTTTACATCCTCAGATTCCAGATTTTCAATAGTTGTGTCTCGACCAAATATTGTCATATCATAACAAGCCACACATCAATGTGAAGATTATTTATTCAACTTTCATGTGATTTATACATCTAAATTTCCCCAAATTGACCCATGTGACTGGTTTTGTGGTCCGGGATCTGTCATTGGCATTAATGCTGTTCTCGAGCTGACTTGTGTTCACTGTTCACAGCGGATCGTGAGTTCCCAGAGTCTGGAGGAAGACGATGTCGAGTGACGGACCTTCGGATCTTTTATTTATCATGTTTTTTTGGTTGCACATCAATCCCGACCACTTTCTGTTCCTGGTGTTTTGCATTGACATTGTTCGTATAAAATGGATGTTTTTTTATTCTAAACACGATCTAACGTAGACGCATATTTAAATGCAATTAAAAAGCGTCAAATTAAGAATATAATATTTCAGTGACAAACGAATTGTAAAGGTCATCAGTTCATAAGCACTCGGTTCCTTTTAATGTAATTTCTGTATATTTCTCACGTTTAGTGGTTGATCATATATCAAGGATGGATCTATTTGCAATATTAATCAGATGTTTTTGTTTATGAATCTTGTTTTTGTATACACTGAACTTTAAATAATAGATTATTCTTTGTATTCATTAAATAATTTAATCAAGAATGGCTTTTCACTCACGTTATTTCTGCATTTATTGTTTTTCTGGTGCACGTTTCACTGCAATGCTGCTGGTCATTTGGAGATTGCTGTTCTCTTCCTCTAGGAGGCAGTGCACACACACATTATTATGAGCTAAACTTCAATTGAGGGGAATTGGGGAGTTTTTTTAATGTTAAAGCATCTCTCCTGGTTTTATGTGCAGAGACAGTGAAGGTACACTACAACTGTTTTGTTCAAAATTAACATTTAAATGAGTAAAATCTATCTTTTTGTCTTACCCTGATTCATTAAAGGGATAGTTCACTTTGAAATTAAATGTTGGTATGTTTTATCTTACCTGAAGGGCATCAAGATGTCGGTGTCTTTGTCTCCGCAGTAGTTTCAATTTTGATATTTTTAGGTCAAACCGTTCTTGTCTGTCAGTCATATAATGCAGGTCTATAGGCACCGTCTCCAAAAGCATGCAGAGAAAAGTCCAAATTAAAAAATTCCCCATCGTAAGTGCACATTGATGGCCTAAGACACGAAACAAGCGGTTTGTGTGATAAAACTAACAGTATTTATATCAATTTTATCTCTTTTACACAACCACGTCCAAGTGATCTGTTTACACCGGATTTCTTCCCTATCTAACCTTCTAACCACCTTCGATTGGACGTTGCATTTTTAAACTCAGCAGAAACGTGTGTGATTGGCTGTACGGCTCAACGTATGCCTTTGATTGACCTGAACAATGAAGCAAGTCGTGTGTCAAGATAGAAGGCTTACAAATTGGGAATAAGTGAAAACTCCCGGATGAGGTCGCGCGAGCTTAGGCCATCAATGTGCACTTACGATGAGGAATTTTTTAATTTGGACTTTTCTCTGCATGCTATTAGAGACGATGCCTATATACCTGCATTATATGACTGACAGACAGACAAGAACGGTTTGACCTAAAAATATCAAAATTGAAACTACTGCAGAGACAAAGACACCTACATCTTGGATGCACTTCAGGTAAGATAAAACACACCAACATTTAATTTCAAAGTGAACTATCCCTTTAAGGTAAGCCTATTACAGTGTTGATGTTGCCTATTATAAAGTGTTAATATTTTAAACCTGTCGGGATGGTTTTTGTGGGAAACTACACGTGTGTGTGTGGCAGAGGTTAGTTTGTTTTATTGAACAGAAACTGCCCCATGTAGCTCTCTAACAGAGTTCACAGTGTAATGCATTATCTGTGAACTCTCATCCGCAGTCACGCAGGTGCAACCAAAATGTTCTTCCGCAAAATGCATGCAGTTTTGTTTTTAAACCGCTAGAGGGCCAAAAGTTACATAGTGTACCTTTAACACATTGGTCAACACCTGTTGTTTGTCACGGTATACTATAGCCCCTTTCACACAGAGATTCCGGAAAATACACGGATAAAGTGACCCGGGATTTGACCCGGGTTCGTTTGAAAATGGTTCATTCACACTGCCAGTGATTTGCCGGAATCAGAGAGCGCGTTCACACACAACCCGGGTATGTCCCGGATAGACGCGTGACGTTATGATGTGACGTATCACGTACCGTTCCACAAAGCTGGCGAACGATCTCAGCTTCGGCGCAGATTGCAAGGAGCTCTCGGGTCTCTGCTTCAGTCCAGTTTGCAGACATCTTTTCGTTCTTTCTTGTATCGATGACGAACACAAACTTTCTTCTAACAGAGTAACAGAGTCGCACGATAACTACGTCATTGCGAAGGCTCGTGCATCATCACTACGACACCCCTTACGGCATTTGTCCTGGCTTTTGTTCACACAGCGCGCGTTCCGGGTCTGAACACGGCAATGTTACTAGGTCCCCAACCCGGCATCGATCCCGGCATTAAACCCGGGTCGTGTTTGCGTTCACACAGAAGGCGTTCCGGCAATTTGCCGGGTTCAAAGTGCTGTGTGAATGGGGCTTATAATACTTCTCTTACAATGTCTACATGTGCATAGTTTACAATTTTTATGTATGAATAGTACCCATAACTACTACATTATCCAAAATGTGTGGTATGAAACCATTCATTATCCCACAATGCACTACACTCCTATTTAAGTTTGAAACGAATTAACCGAAGTAGCCCCGAATTAATCCCGGAACACGATTTATAGATTAAGACAGAATATGCTAATCAATGACTAGAAGTTAACTACACATAAACTACATCAATTCATCAACTAACCATTCAGAAATTTCCTGTTGCTTCTACATGTTGTCACTTCTTCTTGAGTCTCTCCATCTTTGTCTGACTGTGTGTGTGTGTGTGAGTGTGTGTGTGTGTGTGTGAGTGTGTGTGTGAGGTAAAAGAACACGAGCTGTTGAAGCTCCGCCCCCTGTGCCGGGAGCAGCAGCTCATTTGCATTTAAAGGGACAGACACAAAAACAGTGTGTTTTTGCTCGCCCTCAAAAAGTAACAATTTTAACATGATATATAAAAATATCTGTGGGGTATTTTGAGCTAAAACTTCACACACACACTCTGGGGACATCAGAGAGACTTATTTTACATCTTGTGAAAAGGGCATTACACCACCGCTTTAAACCAGTTTGGATTAAAAGTGCAGTGAAAAAAAATGCATTATAGCAATAAAATGTGTAAACGCACAAAGATTTTAAATGCATGCAGTTGCTTTAAAAATGATACAATAGAGATGTGGTAGAATCTGCATTCTCTCTCGCTGTGAACTATTATCTTAAAATTAATGAAACGTCTTGTGTGGTTTGGTGTAAAAGCACAGATGGTTGGACATGACAATTCCCTGCTGGAATACTGCACATAAATCTGACGCCGAGTCTGTGATGAGAAGCGGAGCGCCGGTGGAAGTTATGATGGGCTGGAGTTTGAGTCTTCTCTCTGCCAGTGAGCTGATCTGTGTGTTTTGGGCCTGAACCCGTCATTATAACCTGGAATCTGGCACTCGTGGATCACTGAACTGTTCGCTGGAAGAAACGGCAGAAGGGAAATATATCCCGCTCCTGCCCCTTTCCGTCCAACTCCGCTCAGATTTTCCAGGAATAACGTGGTCGTCGGGTTTATAAACGGAGACTGCCAGTGGCTTCAGCTCTGCTGGAAGAAGACACTCATTTATCATGTCAAACGTAAAATCACTGCTAATGTCACCACACTGACACCTAATTTTACTCTATAAGCCTCAAATGTTTCGCAGATGAACACGGCAAGGTAATGCTGGGGGGTTTGAACATGATAAATATTAATTTCACATGTAAATATGCAATTACATGCATCGCCATAATGTATGGTCCAGTATTATTTATACACTATTACAGCCTTTATTAATATTTTGAATTAGCTATTTTTTAGTTTTGCTTTGATTTTTGGACCTACACTCTTCAAAAATAATAATATTTTTCCACTATAAAGAAGCTTTTGTGTAATGGAAATATTCCATGGATGTTAAAGGTTCTTCATGGAACCATTAATCCAATAAAGAAGAGATGGAAACCCATGACGTTATACTCATGACTCGAATTTATGCGTTTCGATGGCAGCACTATCAATGGAGAAATTAATCTGCAGCAGTCAGGTGGTACAGAGCTCTTTAAGTTGTTTATGTTCATTATTATTGTAATATTATGTGCTTTGAGACATGAGGTAGTTTAACGCAGTCTCTCCTGCAGTACGCTTTCATGTAGGCCTATTTTATGTGTATTTTGTGTTTTTTATGTGTAATGCTAGCTCGCTAATATAGCCTCTCCGAAAATTGGCTATCTTAAAGGAACACCACCGTTTTTTGAAAAAGGGCTTATTCACCATCTTTCCTACATTTAGATAGGTGTACAAATGCATTTTTGTCTCAGTGCATGCATTGTTTTATTTTGTCAGGGTCGCCGCTAGCTTAGCTTAGCATAATGAATGGAATCCTTTGTTGCCAGCTAGCATGTCCGGAGTAAAACGTGTCAGATCAAGATGAGCGTGCCCGCGGTTGTGTCACAACTACCGAGGATTTCTCGCCGTTGATCCATCCTGCAGTCCTTGACTTTTTTTCTGGTGCGATAAAGTAAACTGGAAAAAACGCCCCACGCCGAATGGACCTAATGGACAGCTGTCCACAGAGTAAGTGATTATTTTTAATTACCATGTTTGATGTAACTTCTCAAAATAAACACAATCCAAAAGCGAAGGTACTCGGTGCAGGTCACGCAGGTATGTTGACAGATTTCCCGTGTTGCGTGATATCTCAGCGCCCAAGTAGCAGTGCTCTGCCTGTGCTTCACCCTAATATAGTCCCAAGTCAATATCTGCCTAGGAAATCGCCTAGTCTTAATCTGCATTGCTATTTGTACTCGTTTTGAATACGCAGTCACAAGCCACAAGAAGTAATTAATTAGTTTTTTTTTCACTTTTACTCAGGACATGCTAGCTGGCAACAAAGGATTCCATTCATTATGCTAAGCTAAGCTAGCGGCCACCCTGCCAAACAAAAACAATGCATGCACTGAGACAAAAATGCATTTGCCCACCTATCTAAATGTAGGAAAGACGGTGAATAACCCCTATTTCAAAAAACGGTGGAGTGTTCCTTTAAACGCTCTGAGCTGGACTACAGCAATACAGGGAACCAAGCATGGAGAGAAGTGCTTGTGGGAACGACTGAAATCTCCAAACATGCAGGAAGACGGTGAGGCCGAGTCAAGGGAATGAACATTCAGACCGATGCATGCTTTCTTAAACTTAAATTGTATTATCATTGTGGTTGTTCGCTTGCATAATTGGCATACAAAAAATGTGTAATAATGAACGACTCATCGGCTCTGTCCTAAATGCTGCCCTTGAGGGATGTAATGCAAGCATAAGCCACAAGTGATATTTGTAACTGGACAGACATAGGCTACATTACATATATTTTATCGCTTTTTAAAACCACAAAATAGTCTCTGAAAAACTTTTTTTTTTTCTATTAAAATTTAGTCATCATAAATTAGCTATCATTATATTTTAGAAAGCATAAACGTTAAAACTATTTTGAAATTTTACTTTGCTTTGCCATATCATGAGGTGCTGACGGTGTTTAACATCGCTAAATTAAAAAGTTTTGTTGTTTAATGCGATTCTTATTATTACACATTTTTTTTATTAACTTATTTTGGCTTGAGCGACCCGTTTTTAAAATCCAGCGGAAAAGACGAACTCGTGCGTCTAGCTCGCGCTAACTTAGAAAACCAATGGAAAAACAGCAGTGGAGCAAAAACACGTTCACGTGAACGCGGTTACCGGAAAGGCGCGAGCGCATGTAAAACGCGGAAGTAGTTGCGCAAATAGTAAACTAATGAATCTGCGCATGGTAGGATTTGATCAGCAGATGTAATATTATCAAGCAACAAAGTCGTGTTCACCCGGATGACACAATAAGCGCGTATAGAGGATATAATACTGGATTTGCCGAAGTTGACCAGGTTAGTGGCATCAGATCTTTGAAAGTGTTTTAAAGCCTGTTGTTGCAAACGATCTAGAAATACACGTTCAGAACTGTATTATTTTCATTTATTTTGAGTAGGCTATGCTAATGCATGTAAAATATTGCACAATTTAAAGAATATTTTTTTCCCCTGCCATGTCTGTTGTTATTCTAACCTACAAAAGCAAAACACAAAAACTCCAGGTATTAGCCAATTAAAATTTAGTTGACTGAAATTAGGATTTCTGCACAATTTTACACCATTTTGTAAAAATTCCATAAAGGTAAATTAACTCCTTGTTTTTCCTTTGTGGGTTGTAATGATATCATATAATTGTATTTGATATAGTTTCTTTATTCTTTCTTTATGTTGTTTTGATCCCTTTCTGCTCCTGATTCTGTATATGCGCGAGAATTGTATCATTTATTAAAAAAGTTTTTTGATTTTTGATTATAGAGACAATATTATACATGTATTGCAAAATATGCATATTGAGCTTAAAAAATATTTAAATAGTTTGAGTATAGGGAGTCGATTACGTCATTCGCAGTGCGTTATGGTAGTGGGCGGAGCTCTTTTGGCGCGCTTTGCTTGTCACGTTCTCTGATTGGTGGATATTTCTTTGCAGAATTATAGGTTTTGTTTTGTTTTCAACAAGAATTCTGAATCGGTTGTTGAACATGATTATTTAAAAAAATAAGTTGAAAAAATGCAGCTGCTGGCTTCAACAAAAGCACATTTCACCGATTAACAATCTCACAGCTCACAGTAATCAATTGAACCCCTTATATTGGCCCACAGGCCACAGCCATCGCATATTTAAACCAGTAATATCCTATACTAAACCTAAACTAATCTTGACAAACTATTTATCATTTGTAAGCTTACAATCTCTAGTTTACATTTTTGATTTTCAAAATAAATGACAGATGAGCCGTAATTTTTCAATTTGCAACAAGAATATGTTCATACTCCTAAGGCGTGTTCAGACCTTTATTTTGAAATAGTGATGAACATGAAAAATCATGAAAGAATGGTAGAAACCTCAGTTTGTTTTCATGCCAAGAGTTCAAAAGATAGCATCCATTCAATTATTTTAGAAAAAAGCTCTGAAAATGTTTTTGAATATAAAGAAAATAATAATAGATTCAGCATTAGTGATGTGGCAGCGAGCTATAATGCACATACGTGATCTTTTGTGTTTCTTAGAGGTTGAATTAATTTCAAAATCTGCCAAACTTCCAACACTACTTCTGAATAGGATGTCTACTTCATAAATTGTATGAAAATTGTAAAAATAATGGTTCAGATCACTCAAATGACGCTTTTCCACTGCATGGTACGGCTCGGTTCGACTCGGCGCGGAACGGTTCGGCTCGCTTCGCTTTTCCACTGCGTGGTACGACTCGACTCGGTACGGCACGGTTCGGTTCGCTTTAGCTCGGTTGCTTTTCCACTGCCGCTAGTACCGCTTCAAAGTGGGTGGGACTGATCGTTAATAGTTGCCGCCTCTACTGGCTCGGTAGTCACTTTTTAGTTTTTTAAATTTGTCCCTACACTGTTTGTAGGTCCGGTGGTAGCCATGTGCGGCTAAGAGCTGTGCTACTTCCGCTCCTCGGCAACCAGCGAGAGAACGTCTGCACCTCGTCCACTGAACACGATTCAGCTATTTCTTGTTTGATTTTTTTTTTAACTTCTTTTGTCAAGTAAATACTCTAAAAACAGGTGCTACCCGCGTTGGCTGTTGTCTGGCTATTTAAATCTAGCGGGTTTAGTGTCTCGTGTCGCAAATACAATGACGCTGAAGTGACGATTCTGTCTGACCAATCAGTGATCTGCAGTGTTTTCACGTCACATTATAGTATCGGTACGGTACGCTTGGAACCTCAACAGAGGTGGTACCATTTAAAGCGAGCCGTGCCGTACCGTACCATGCAGTGGAAATGCGCCATAAGTGAGCCGTACCGAACCGAGCCGTACCGTACCATGCAGTGGAAAAGCGCCAATACAACATATGGAAATGGAGGCGCCCTTATATGGGCAGTAATGTCAACTAGTGGAGAAGTGTGGTACTGCGCCCAAACTAAATCTCACTGAACGCTCATTTCAAGAGATATCAACCTAAAATTTGAAACAACACTTGTTCAGATTTTTGGCTTTGATTTTTTTGCCTTTTTAGAGTCCACCAGGTTTTGAAAGTATATATTTTAGGCCTATATAAAATATGAATAATTAAATTTTTAACATTGTATATTTTCATAAACTCAAACTCCTATAACTTTTTTTCCGTTTAACTTTCTTAATTTATTTCACTTCTACAAATGTCTTCTTTAAAACAAGACCGATCTTACATCTATATTCCAAAGCATCCTTGAATTACAACCATTTAAGTTCGGAATGTGCATTTCATGTCTATTAAAAAAAAGGAGTGCCGCTTAAAGGTAGGGTAGGTCAGAATTGTCTAAAAAAACTTTTATTCAAATTTGTTTAAACTGTCTTTATATACTAATACATAATTAAAATGCGAGTACTCTAAAAAAAGAGAGTATAAAAACTGAGTAAACTTGAATAAACACAGCTCATTAATTCCATTCACTCCCGCCTAAAAACGGGTGCGCGACTGCGCGCACGTGGGCGGAGCCAGTAATAGCGGCGGTAGTCATGGCGACGGAGAGTGACAGTCGCGCAAGCCAATCACTTGTTTCGTCCCGGTAGGAATTAATGAGCTGTGTTTTTTGAAGATTAAATACACTATAGTCACTCAATTTTTATACTCTCTTTTTCAAAGTACTTACATTTTAATTATGTATTGGTATATAAAGACAGTTTAAGCCAATTTGAAAAAAAGTTCTTACTTTTTTTTTCTAAAAGTTCTAACAATTCTTACCTACACAACCTTTAAGGGGTAAAAAAAAAAAAAAGAAAAAAAGTTTGCCATCTTTTTGTGGGCGGTTTTCATGTGTGACTTTGTCTTTGAAATGTTGATGGTCTCTTTTGGTACTATACGTTTACTGTAACACATATGTGATAATGTCATGGGGTGTTAAACTCATTAGAGAATAGCGTTAATCACATTGAGACCCATACAGGTGATCTACTGTATTGCAGATCACTTTTCATCTGCATGCGCATTTCTTAGCCAGTGTAAAGCGTACCAGACTTTCTGTTATTCCTGAATACTCGAGCCTATGATCTCAGTTGAACACGGTCCAGCTCCAGAGAGCTTTAATGACCACGGCGGAGGAAAGGGTTTGGTCGTTTGGAAGCGTCCCTGCTGGAAGACAAACACAGGCCTAATTATTTTTATCCAAGTCTGCAGCTGGTTTCTTTCTTTCTTTCTTTCTTTTTTACTGTGTTTGGAAGGTGTAGTCTGGAGCTCGGAGCTGCCAAGAGACAGGAACTGGAAAATACTTCTCTAAGAGAGAAAATACAATATGAAAACGTAACCGGAGCCAAGAACCGTCGAATAAAAATATAATGACAGACGGTGTATTTTCCATGAACTCATGCACTCATAGCAAAGCTGCTCCCCTCCTTGCTTTTATAAGACGGGGAAAGTGTGTTAAGAGGGAAGCTGCTGATTTGATTTTGGGCTTAAAGGGATAGTGCGTCCTAAATAAAGTTCTGTCTAGGTTATAAGTTAAAGTTTTGCATACATTTTGATGTGAACACTTTGCAATATATCTTGTTTTTTATGAGCCTGACTGACATGAGGCTGTGTAAATTATGTCTTTCTTCAAGTAGATTTCTTAGAAAAAATACTAAATGCAAAGACAAAATGTTTTCGATTCACATAGTCATCGGTGTCATGAATAAATCAAGTATTTTTAGATTTTACATGTAGTTTTTTCAGCTAGTATCTACTAACTCCTTCAGTATTTGTCGTGTTCTGTGGCTTTTTGACCTAGTGTGTAAATTATGGCAATGTTTATTCTTGGTTGAACTATGCATTGAAGTTTATAAGTCCGTGTAATGAGATTGAAACGTGATGTAAGATCATCAGATTTACCTTATTAAAATTAAGCTGAAGTGTGTGACGGCCTTTTCCCTGTAAATAAACAACTGAGCAACACATTTATATGAACAACACAGTTCCTCTAACAACAAATACCGAAAACTATCATATTATCATGGCGTTTTGACGGACCATATGTTCTTTGAATACTTTTGTTTTATATTTATGCTATATTTGTGTATTATTATTTTTATTTTTTTAGGGCTGTAAACGATTAATCGTGATTAATCGAATCCAAAATAAAAGTTTGTGTTTACATGATATATGTGTGTATTGTGTATAATTATTTTGTATATAAATACACACACATGCATGTATATATTTAAGAAAAATTTGTTATTTATATATAATATAAATCATTAAAAAATATAAATGCAGTATATAAATGCAAATATTTCTCAAATATATACATGCATGTGTGTGTATTTATATATACAAAATAATTATACACAATACAGACACATATATTATGTAAACACACACTTTTATTTTGGATTTGATTAATCGTTTATCAGTGTACAAATATAGGTCTACAGTACATGCATATTTTTTAATGATGATAATTTGTACGTATGAAGCATGCTTTAATAAACTAATTTTAATATTTATATACTTTTTATATATGTTATTTATTGTTATGTATATTATTATTTAGAATATATTTATAAATTACACATTATAATTCATAAATATACAACTAATAAATATATTAATAAAATATATTATTCATTAGAAATGTTATATATATATATATATTATACTTTTTTTTATATGTGTTGTAGGGCTGTAAACGATTAATTGCGATCAATCGAATCCAAAATAAAAGTTTGTGTTTACATAATATATGTGTGTGTATTGTGTATAATTATTTTGTATATTTGCAGTTATATACTGCATATATATTTTTCTAATAACACATTTTTCTTAAATATTTACATGCATGTGTGTGTATTTATACAAAATAAGTATACACAATACACACATATTTTATGTAAACACAAACTTTTATTTTGGATTCGATAAATCACGATTAATCGTTTACAGCCCCTACGTGTGTGTGTGTGTGTGTGTGTATATATTTATTTATATAAATGGGTAATAATCAATACTATATCCCTAGCACATTTGTTAACAAAGCGACTGACAGAGAAATATGTGAAATTAAGGCCACATTTACACATAGCCGGGTATTTAGAGAAACGAATATTTCTCCCCCTCCGTTTTCAATAATAACATCGTGCACACAACCCGCATAAATACGCCGTCGAGCGCCTTTATAACTATGCTAAACCTATGGGCGGCAGTGTAGGGAGAAGGATAAAGCCATGCAAGCCAATCAGAATCTTCAAAATCGACAAGAGAGAACCTAAAACCCCGTTTCTCCCCAGTTGACACGACAACATATAACCGGCGTTTTCAGAAATCTCCACTTTGGCCGGAGTTTTTAGAAATAATCGTTTTCTGGGATAAAAACAGCGTTTTCGTGTAAATGACAGGCCAAAACGCAGAGAAATATCTGCGTTTTCCCATCGTGTAAACGGGGCCTAAGTTGAATCAGTTTCAGCTGCAACATATTTTATTTTGACACTCTTCACACACACAAAACCCCAGCTGGTGTTTGTACCAGCTGCAGAACATTAGTGTGCTGTGGGAATGCGAGTGTGTAATGTCTTCAACAGGGGGCGCTGTTGCTCCAGCCTCCCAGTTACCCTCCCAGTCTCTCCAGTCCTGGTGCCGTTCACCAACAAAACATGTCGTCTGACGTGATTACAGGTGATGTCTGCCAAATGACCTTCGAGGTGTCATTACTTTACAAGTGAAGCAACTCGGATTGATAAAAACCCGTTGTGTGTTTGCATTGCAGGAACATGCACTGAATAATTGAAGAGTGACGGTTAAACTCTGCATGTGAATGATTGGGTAAAAAAAGCATGTATTTTAGTTTTGCATGCATGTGCATATAAGCTATATTTGCACAATGCACACATTTCAAAGCACAGATAATCAGAAACTCATTGCTATGTGTTGTCGTTCAGCCCTCGCTGCCATCTGTGTGTGTGTGTGTGTGTGCATTCAGCCTGAAATGGATCATGGTGCAACCGAGGAGAAAAGCTGAGCTCTGTCATGCCAGCAGGCGCTGAGGAAATGTAAACCGAGTCACAGTCGTGCTAATAATAATGGCGGCGTGTTGCAGGGGGTTTAATTACCAAAGCAGTCTTAAGCCCTGTGTCATGCGTTGCAGAAAATACAGGGCGGGGAGGGGGAAAAATCCTTGGCACTTCCTAAAAATAAAGAGAGGTGTACGTGCTTGGAGTGCTAACAGCTGTGCCATCTGATCCGACACGGGAATTCACTGTCGGGATCGAATGCCTTTGGATTTCACTGCTTTGTGCTCTTGTGTTATAACTGGATTTGTTCAGAAAATATTCCGGAAATAGATTTACCCATCTGAAAATACAGCATTGAAAACCTCTGTTAACCAAGCAACGATCCCAGCCGAGGAATAAGAGTCTTATCTAGACAAACCATGTCATTTCTAAAAAAAAAAAATACAAGTGTATATAGGCCTAATAGTTACTTTTAACCACAAATGCTCTGCGATGCGCCACACATTACGTAATCCCGTTGAAAGGTCACGCTTGTTCAGGTTTTAAAAGGGCGAAAAACTCCATCTCATTTTCTCCCCCAACTTCTAAACCCTCTAATATTGTTGTTTTACCTTTTTAAGAAAAAAAATATATATATTATTTTTTGTAAATGGCGTTTGACGCACGGTCACTTTGTGTAAACATCAGTACTTCCGCCTACGTCATTACGTTTTGTTTACCTCAAAACCCTTAATAATTTATTTTTGACTGAAGAAAGAAAGACATGAACGAGGGGGAGAGTAAATAATCAGACTTTCAATCAAGACATTTTAAGTCTGAAGTGAACTACTCCTTTAAAAAGCACAGCTCGGCTCAGGTCAAATAGGAGCCACATGCTTTGAAGGTCAGAGTCGCGTTTCAGAAACCTTCATGACATGCTGATTGGCTGAAAGAGTATCTGAGGTAAACACACACACACACACACACACACGACGTGTCCCGCCTGGGTTCGCTCTGCAGGAATGCCATTCACCACTTTAAATCGTCTCCTAAAACCATTCCCTCCCTTCTTCGACTCACTGCATTGTTGACGCTTATCCACCCCGACAGATCATTACATATCCGAGTCTCAAAGTTCAGCGGCAGATTAAATGACTTCTCCACACGGGGACGAGCCCTCGAGCTAAAAAAAAAACATTAAAAGACTTTAAAAGACATAGATGTTTTTCTTCCTCCTCAAAGTGAAGGAGATTATATAAAACTCGAGCGCTGTTCTCTGTCAACGCTTGTCAGGTTTATCGGACACATCTTGGCAGGAACTCCCGTTTTTCTTTTTCCCTTCCTTTCTGCCGTTACGCTTTTGGAAGAGACGAGGTAAACAACGTGTTAAATAAACACTCTTTGTCTCCCTCCTTTCTCTTTTTCTTTACTAACCGCCTTCCTGTCTCACCGGCTTTTGAAATCCCGAGACAGGTCGTGTTGTTTAGCATACTGTTGCGTTGAGTTGTATTGTAATAAACCCTGGCCTCGGGAGAGTGTCACTCAGAAGGGATTAATGGCGAGGGCGGGACTCCCCGTTTTTTTTCTCTCCCTTTGTCACAGTCGTACTGTATTTTTATCCCAGAGGAGCTGAGGGTCCAAGCTAAGCTCCTGTTTCCTCATGCCCTGATTCTCCGGGGGGGGGAATGTAAATAATGTATCAGGAACTGAAGCCTGCAGCGACTGTGGCGGCCATTACGAGGCGTTTAGAAAACACTCCAGACAGGAATTAGCAAGTCACTATTATTAGTAGAGCTACTTTATAGAAAAACACACTTTTTATCTTTTGTCAAATCTACTTAAAGGGTTAGTTCACCCAAAAATTATATTCTGTCAGTATTCTCCCTCATGTTGTTCCCCCGTAAGAGTTTCGTTCATCTTCTGAACACAAAATATTTGTGATTAAATCTGAGAGCTGCCGCACTCCTCCATATTGTAATTGAAACTTGCCGGCCCAGAAAGTTAGTAAATATAATGTTTAAAATAGTCCAAGTGATTACAGCGGCTCAACCTTAAGTTTATCAAGCGACGAGAGTACTTTTTGTGCGCAAAAACAACAACTTTATTCAACTCTTGATGTTCTTCTGAGTGAGTTCACGTAGTTTAACAGCGCAGCGCTTCTGGGTTGTACGTCAGAACGGAGGCTCACTATTGGCCGACGCTGGTCATGTGTGTGTGATGTGCGTAATTTATACTTAATATAACTTAATTTGTGTTCCGAAAGTCTTACGGAGTTGGAACAACATGAGGGCGAGTAATTACTGACAGGATTTTCATTTTTGGGTGAACTAACCCTTTAAGCACCTATTCGCACTGGATTAGTATTATCTGGGGACCTCATGTGATTTAGAAATTACCCCCCCCAGAAATGATTTTGAGTTTCTATGTATGAAACCAATCTCCATTTGTATTAACTAAAAAAAAAATATTTCAATGAACTCAACATTTGGTAACCTACTTTTTTTTACGTTAAACCAACAATAACTTTTTACAGTGCAGAGGACACATCACTTTAACTAGAACTGCGACATGGACCAATATTATGGTTCAGATAACAAAATATTTTGAGTTTCTATTTATGAAACCAAGTTCCAATGGATTAACTAAAACATATTTCAATGAAAACTAAATTTTAAGGCAACTAGGTACGTTTTTTTAATTTTATCTTTTACGTTAAACCAACAATAACTTTTTACAGTGTAGAAACTACATAGAAACATAGTAAAACCCCTCAGAATACACTAGCAAACACATAGCAACACCCTGGCAACAACTCACAACACTTTAGAAACTGCAAAGAAACATGCTACAACCCATCAGAACATCTTAGCCATCTGCATAGCAACACCATGGCAACCACCCACCACAGTCCTGGAACTTAGGTACATAGAAACATCCTAAAACGCCTCAGGACACCTTAGCAACTGCATAGTATTGCCTTGGCAACCACATACAACACCCGGCCTTTAAACTACATAGAAATATGGTAACCCCCCTCAGAATACATTAGCAACCTCATAGCAACACCATGGCAACAACTCACAACACTAAAAACTGCATAGAAACATGCTAAACCCCCTCAGAACATATTAGCACCACATAGCAACACCTTGGCAACCACCCACAAAACTACAGTACATAGCATGCTGAAACCTCAGAACACCTTTGCAACTGTATTAGCAATGCCTTGGCAACCACAGTCTAGGAGCTACATAGAAACACACTGTAACTACTCAGAATACGTTAGCAACCACATAGCAACACCCTGGCAACCACTCACAACACTAGAAACTGCATAAAAACATGGTAAACCCCCTGAGCACTTTTAAACGTCTCTTGCACAATGTTTTAATGGACGCATGTAATTGTTTTTCTTGATTTGCTAGTATGTATTTAGTTCTTGAATGTGTAAATTGTGATATTGTGATTCTCTTGTGTGAAACTTTATGTGCTGCCGTCTTGACCAGGTCTCTCTGGAAGAAGAGATATCTCAATGTGATTCTCCTGGTTAAAATAAAGGAAATAATAATAATAATAATAATAATAATAATAATAGCAACCACCCACCACAACCCACTTTTGACATTTTCTTCAGAAACAAAAACAGTAAAAAAAAAAATCTAGTTTCAGAATCTGTTCCTAATGTTTGTTTGAACTTTCCATGAGCTGGTCTGGGAATGCGAGATGACAGAAAGGAAAAAAACTCTGGATTTGTTTCTGGGAAGATGATTTGAGTGTTTTTTTCCCCCTCTCAAAGCAGCAGAAGGATAAAGTTGGCATCCACAATGAGGTCTCTCTGTCTCTTAAAGGGACGGGAGCATGTGATCGCCACTGTCTAGTGTCGGATTGCAGCTCTCCATCGCTGCTGTTGGGCCTGAGCGATCAGAGACACACAACACTGCTGAATGCATGAATGGAGGATCTGTTAGCGCATGAATGCGGTGCTGTGTGGAGGATCTGGCCATTGTTGGGCTGCTGATCGATGCGCACATACACGTTAACCCTTTATGCAATGCTTTCGGAAAACAGCTGTATTTCGTGCGTATTCGGCCTCTGATTCAAGATAGCAGAATATACCTAAAACCGGATTCTATTCAAGACAGCTTTTTAAGACAAACAAAAGACATGAAAGCTGTTCCCAAAGGAAGGATAAAATGCCGGCTTTTAAAAGCACTGAAGCCGATCTCAGGTGTCTAGCATGAAAAGCCTTTCGCTGTTCAAACTAAGCCTGGGAATGGATTCCACCCTCGTGTTTTACCTTTACAATCTCATGCTTTTGTGTGCAGCTCTACTTAACTTTCCGTATGTTTTTGCTTTGAAATAGGAATGTACTCCTTGTGAAAAAGAAGTGCGCTACTTCAAATCTTAAAAGTATATTTATTTTAAACTGTACTTCCAGATAATATTAAATAAAATGCCACTTTAATGGACTACACTTGTTTCTTAACATACTACAGCCATTACATATTTAAAACAGTAATATCCTATACTAATCTTGACAAACTATATATCATTTGAAAGCTTACAATCTCTAGTTTACATATATTGTGACTGATTTTCAAAATAAATTACAGAGCCGTAATTTATCAATTTGCATCAAGAATATGTTCATACTCCTAAGGCGTGTTCAGACCTTTATTTTGAAATAGTGATGAACATGAAAAATCATGAAAGAATGGTAGAAACCTCAGTTTGTTTTCATGCCAAGAGTTCAAAAGATAGCATCCGTTCAATTCTTCTAGAAAAAAAGGTCTGAAAATGTTTTAAATGTATAGAAAATAATAATAGATTCAGCATTAGTGATGTGGCAGCGAGCTATAATGCACATACGTGATCTTTTTGTGTTTCTTAGAGGTTGAATTAATTTCAAAATCTGCCAAACTTCCAACACTACTTCTGAATAGGATGTCTACTTCATAAATTGTATGAAAATTGTAAAAATAATGGTTCAGATCACTCAAACAACATATGGAGATGGAGGCGCCCTTATATGGGCAGTAATGTCAACTAGTGGAGAAGTGTGGTACTGCGCCCAAACTAAATCTCGCACTGAACGCTTATTTTTTGAGATATCAACCTAAAATTCTGTTTTTTGGCTTTGATTTTTTTTGCATTTTTAGAGTCCACCAGGTTTTGAAAATATATATAAAATATAAATCAAGTTTTAACATTGTACATTTTCATAAACTCAAACTTCTATAACTTTTTTTCTGTTTAACTTTCTTAATTTATTTAACTTCTACAAAAATCTGCCAAATGTCTTCTTTAAAACAAGATCAATCTTATATTCCAAAGATTACAACCATTTAAGTTCGTAATGTGCATTTTCATGTCTATAAAAAAAAGGGGGGTGCCGCTTAAGTGTGTAAGGGTAATGCTTTATTTTAAGGTGTCCTTGTTACAAGACTTAGATGTTGAGTGATATTAATTAACAACATATACTTATAGGATTAGGAAAAGGTTTGGTTTAGCATGTAATTATGCATCAGGTATTACTGTAAGTACATGTAACATGTATGTTTCACTTTAAAGTAGATTGTAAATCATTGTTTTATTAATCATCTTTTGTAGTGCTTTGAGGTACACTTATTTTGATGTGTTGACTAACATAATAAAGCACTTGAATATAATTGATCTGCAGTGTTACATTTACTGTTAATATATTTTACATTTACAAAATTTCAGCTTCATCATTGCATGTGTATTGTACATTTAAAGGAAAATTATGAAATTACAAATAAAGATGCACTTAAGTCCTACTTAAGTGGGATAAGAAATTAAAATTTCTAATATAAATTTAAAAACAATTATTATCATACAACACATTTTCATTAAATTGGAAATAACATGCATTTAAGTGTCCGAGAACATTAAAAAATATACTTAAGCGCAAACTGAATTTAAATACATTATTTCTGTATTAAGTACTTTTTAATGTACTCTTGTGTACAATTTATCTAGTCTCAGATTAAAATGCATGTTTTAACTGAAAGCAACTTCATATAATCTCTTAAAATATATCAGTATAATTGATAAAACAATGTTTTTTTTTTTAGGCATGCTTAAAAAAGCTACTTAAATGTCCCATATGAACGAAGACCTAATCCTGGCTTAATCTAAGCCCTGTCTGTGAAACCGGGCCGTGATCTATTAATGTTAATGTATTTTAGATATACTAAAAATCAACTTTACAAATATAAATTTAAGTAAAGTTTAACCATGTTTCAAAGATTACTTAAGTCCTACTTAAGTAGGTCAAAAAGCGCTCTTAAGTTCAACTAATTGCATTTAATATAAACTACAATGCATTTTTCACTGTGCAAATAGCATGCAGTTAAGTCTCCGAGAATATTACATTAATTTTGCACTATATTTTTTCCATAAGTGCTTTTTCTACAAGTATGCTACCTCTTTTTCACAAGGGATTTCATCATCTTTGATGCATTTTTTTGAGCGATTGAATCCATACCGAAGGGTCATGGCCTTATAAGTATAGAGAAAGCCAAGCCACAGAGATGCACAGATCTGTTCCTCTCTCACACACACTTCTAAAGCTCATGCTTTACTCCACACATTATTCAGCGAGATCAAGGGATGGATCCGCGGTGCCCACTCTTTGACGTCCAGGTCACTTGAGCACATCTGAGATTGTCTTGTGTGCGTTTGACCTTTCAACAGCTGCAACTGAGCATTGATGCTTCTCTAACTGTGTGTCCTTCATTCAGAGCCATGAATGTTGATGTTGATGAACATGAAACGGCGTTTGCAACTCATTTTTCTTCAGTTATGCAGCATATTGCATGATTTCAAAATAGAGGGAATTGCATAAAGGTAATTGCAGTTCGATAAGGCTAGCATTTTGTTATTTTGAATAATGCACCAAAGAATCATTCACATTAAAGGTACAATATGCAATATTATGGGAACTGTCATTTTTAGATCCACCGTGGATGTAAATCAGTCAGACGGGAATCGAAAAAATCATGTGCAGGTCAGTAGCGGCGCCAGGATTTTGATTGTAGGTGGGCCTCCAGAAAACTGGATGGGCCAGTTAAAATAAGCCAAATAGTCCCCTTCATCTCCGTTTCAGCGCTTTTCTGAGGACAGCGACCACGTAGCCTACCTACGCAACACGTTCTAATGAAAGTGCGTATGATCGTATCTATACCACGAATTGTATTTCTCGTGTCATTTATACGCCAAAAATGTTTTTGGTTTTTTTGCCTGCGCATGACACACAGTTTTCGCGTGCATATGGTACGCACTTTATGGCGTGTAATAGGCAGGCACTCCGCACCCCTAATCCTACCCAAGGGGTTTACAGTGCGTATATGCACGCAAAAACATGATTAAATGGCATGAGAAATAAAACTCTCTTGTGTCGCTGTCCTCTTGTCTTGGCAGTAAACATAACTTCATTGATCTCTTTTGAACGTTCAATAGGCTACACAAAAAGACTGAAACGGAATTATATATTTGGAGGGTCTGTTTCTCTCTCTCCATTTATTTACCAATCATCTTTCTTATAAATTCAGAATGACAGAAGAACATATCGTCGACATGAAATAACAGCAGCATTGAAACTGACACAGCTGCTAAACACAAACAGCAGGAAAAAACGATCAAAAATGATTTATCCTGTAGCTTATTTCTTCAGAATAATGAAATGAGTAACATATCTAAAACAACAGCATAACAATCCGATAGCTGATAACTAATCATTTGTTTGGGAACCCTGCAATTAACAGAAGTCCGTCGTAGTGGCGGAGAACTTTAATCCCTGATACAGACAGCCTTTGCGGGCGGCCTAACCTTACTTGCCTTGCTGGTGTGAGGGGGTGGCTACTGGAGGACTTGTTGGGGAAAGGGCGGCCGAGCAGGACGGAGTTTCCTCCTCCTGGTCCAGCTCCTCTGAGCATTTTTTGCTGAATTGAAATGAAAATAAGCTGCTTTGTTTT
Organism: Phoxinus dragarum; assembly: GCA_033366665.1. Taxonomy (NCBI): domain Eukaryota; kingdom Metazoa; phylum Chordata; class Actinopteri; order Cypriniformes; family Leuciscidae; genus Phoxinus; species Phoxinus dragarum. Next base: position 72,965 of record JARPMJ010003077.1, read on the forward strand.
GTTTTGCGTTTCATATTAGCTACTGTATGTGTCTGTCTCATTGAGCTTGCTTGAAAAGCTTTCGCGCTAAAGTCATTCATTTCATTGGATCGCTTGATGGGCACGATGCAGCCTGTGGGCAGGCTTAAGAGTCCACACGTGGGGTAGAAGCCGCTGATTGGCGCTTTCACTCAAAGCTTTCCTCTGGCTGCTTATTGGATGAACTGGGTCAAAATGGGTGGGCCCGGACCTAAAATGGGTGGGCCCAGGCCCACCCGGGCCCAATGGTAGCGCCGCGGCTGGTGCAGGTAAAGTTCTATTAATGTTGTGTTAAATTACATGCGTTTATTTCATTAAAATGAATTAACCGCAATAAAAGTAAGGTTTAATACGAAATTGGTTTTATAGATGTTTCTGTATTTGTCGAATTCATTGTTGTGATCACGCTGCGCAGTTTTACGTATTCTAAACAATAAAAGTGCATTCGAACATACACACATCTTTTGCCAGAAGACGGATTAATCTTTATGTATAACACATGCTATATTTATTTACATGGCCATAAACACCAGACGTGATAAACAATATAAATAAACTAAACACAAGCCTAAAGCAATAATACTTTCCTTACATAAACACAACTATTACCGAATGCTACATTTGGAATATATAAAATTAAGCATGTTGAATTGCAACTTCTATGTGATTTAGGATTATGCACTCCACATAACTATCTAAAAGTTTGTCACGAAGTCCTCCTCTCCATTTAGGAAATGCCGTACGTTGACGTTTACGTTTATTTTTGTCTGAGACCCCCTTTTTCCCAAGAAAATATTTTAGGGCCCCCTTCACATTTAATGATATTATCGCTCTTGTAAGCTTGCAGCAAGGATGACAAAATATGTTGTTTTCAAATAAACGGTATGTTTACTATAACCAGATATGTTTATGCACAAATAATAGCCTATAATATTGAAAATACAATAACAAAAACATCAGTAACACCTTTGTAATTTTAAAACGTAAGCCTAGGAGAAGCCTATAATTTGGCCCTATTTGAAATGCAATAACATTATTCACACTGGAGTGTAGGTTAAAAAAAAGAAAGAATAAAGGCTATTACTAAATGACTGCTGTCTGGGCCTCAATACTTGCATGTTATTTTTGAGGCTTTATCAATGTGAGGCTTTATTTTTGACGCGTTTGGCGCTATAGTGAGCGATAATAATTGCGTTTATTAACAGAATAATGCGTCTTTCGGAAGAACATTTTAGCCGGAACTACTTCTCTCTGTACGTCTATGACGAGTCACGCAGGGCCTGGGCTACTCGATCCGAACCAGTGTAAAATAGTCCCAATGTAAACACTTATTATAGGAGTACCATAGTGGCTCAGGATATTACAAAAACACGGATTGGAAAATGGATTCATGATGAACTCTCTCATTAATAATAAATTTAGTACATTGCAGTGCATTGTGGGATTGCTTTGTCAGCAAATGTTTTTGATGCCTTAACCCCTTAAGCTGCACCCCCTTTTTTTAATAGACATGAAAATGCACATTTCAAACTTAAATGGTTGTAATTCAAGAATGCTTTGGAATATAGATGTAAGATTGGTCTTGTTTTAAAGAAGACATTTGGCAGATTTTAATATTTTAAATAGATTTTAAATAGATTTTAAAAATAAATTAAGAAAGTTAAACAGAAAAAAGTTATAGAAGTTTGAGTTTATGAAAATGCATAATGTTGAAAATGTAATTAGGCTATTCATATTTTATATAAAATATATATTTTCAAAACCTGGGGGACTCTAAAAATGCAAAAAAATCAAAGCCAAAAATCTGAACAAGTTGTGTTTCAAATGTTAGATTGATATCTCAAAAAATAAGCGTTCAGTGAGATTTAGTTTGGGCGCAGTACCACACTTCTCCACTAGTTGACATTACTCCCATATAAGGGCGCCTCCATCTCCATATGTTGGTTGAGTCTGAACCATTATTTTTTAAATTTTCATACAATTTATGAAGTAGACATCCTATTCAGAAGTAGTGTTGTTTGGCAGATTTTGAAACGTTTTCAGAACTTTTTTTAAAAAAGAATTGAACGGATGCTATCTTTTGAACTCTTGGCCTGAAAGCAAACTGAGGTTTCTACCATTCTTTCATGATTTTTCATGTTCATCACTATTTCAAAATAAAGGTCTGAACACGCATTAGGAATATGAACATATTCTTGTTGCAAATGAATAAATTACGGCTCATTTATTTGAAAATCAGTCACCAAATATGTAAACTAGAGATTGTAAGCTTTCAAATGATATATAGTTTGTCAAGATTAGTTATAGGATATTATTACTGTTTTAAATATGCAATGGCTGTGGGTTAAATAAGGGGTTAAAATGCTTTGGGACAGAGACATTTACAGTATGCCATTTACAGTATGCATGCACTACCCAATCCTTTACTGAAATCAAATAAAAAATGCATTTGCAACAAATGCACCTGCTTATTCAGTACTTCTGTTCTGCATATCAGTGCAATCTAAATGTATGGCATTATTATTATCACCATCTCAATGATTGCATGCATGTTCCCCTAAGCATGCAGTTATAATATGGAGGAAGTACATCTGAGCTGCTGATTTGCACTAATCTAATGTACAGAAAATGACCTGCCCAAACTCAGTTAAACCGGGCCTGTTCGCAGATCTCCCGCGGTTGTAACCGGATACGTGTGTCTGAAATGTAGACCTGGCAATTTTCCGTCATGCACTTCTCAACTTCCCGTCTTAAAACCCTGCGGTCCTCTTATGAGCAAGTACATTAAGCCAGAGGAGACAACTTTAGTTTCGTGAAGGAAGTGCCTGAACTTTGCAGGGAGGCAAAACTCGATTGATATTGATTTTTTAAACTGCGTTCTGAAGTATTTTTCGTCCATCAGCGTGTCTTGTTAGTCGTAGATGCAGTGATGTCATTTCCTCTGAGATGAGGCCTCCTCATCTGATGGTAATCTGGGGTTTTCTCTTATGTGCGATGAAAATGAGCACATTTACAGTCTGGTAACTTCATACTGAATCTTGTGGTCATTTTTAAACATTAAATATGTCTGAATAACCAGAGTAAATCCAAAAGAAACTGATTTTAATTATTTAGAAAGATTGTTAGAATTCATATTTTGCCAATGTCCAATGTCATTAATATTGAAAAGAAATTGCTGACAAGAATTTGGCAATATTCACATAGTCACTTTCTGACTGTTCCTTTACATTTGCACTGATCCAAGTTACTTATGATGATATTTTTTTAAAACATGAACTTAAGAAAGGTAATTTTCACCCTTGAATCAAAAGAAAGCCATTAGTTTTTTAAATGAAAATTAAGCTCATTTTCTCCTCGAAATGTCATTTCATTATGCATGTTTAATTTTTATTTATTTATTTTATTTAATTTTAAGTTTTTCAAGTTTAAGTTTGTCATCTAATATTTATATTGTATTTTATGTCAGCTTATTTTAAATAAATGAAAACTCAACTATGATTCTGATTGGACCATATGTTTACTGTAATGCAACATTTTATTTTTTTACTGTATTGCAATAAGTATTACTTTAAAAGTTGCTATGTAAGTCCAAAAACGGTTTAATTAAAGGCAACACAACATATTATACATATGCATATACAGTTTGAGCATTGCAGTAATGAGAGTAATGTGCAAACAATCTAAAATCCGCTTTATTTCTTAGAGGATTCTTATTTCACTTGATTTTTAGTAGTGCTGTCAAAACGATTAATCGTAATTAATCGCATCTAACATAAAACGTTGCAAATATATATATATAGTGTGTGTGTGTGCGCGTGCGTGCATCTATAGCCTACAAGTCTGACTCGTATTTCAACTGAATATCAAAGCTGTCAAAACGATTAATCGTGATTAATCGCATCTAACATAAAACGTTGCAAATATATATATTGTGTGTGTTTGTGTGTGTGTGCGTGTGCGCGCGTGCGTCTATAGCCTACAAGTCTGACTCGTATTTCAACTGAATATCAAAGCTGTCAAAACGATTAATCGTGATTAATCGCATCTAACATAAAACGTTGCAAATATATATATTGTGTGTGTTTGTGTGTGTGTGCGTGTGTGCGCGCGTGCGTCTATAGCCTACAAGTCTGACTCGTATTTCAACTGAATATCAGAGCTGTCAAAACGATTAATCGTGATTAATCGCATCTAACATAAAACGTTGCAAATATATATATTGTGTGTGTTTGTGTGTGTGTGTGTGTGTTTGCGTGTGCGCGCGTGCGTCTATAGCCTACAAGTCTGACTCGTATTTCAACTGAATATCAGAGCAGTCAAAACGATTAATCGTGATTAATCGCATCTAACATAAAACGTTGCAAATATATATATTGTGCGTGTGTGTGTGTGTGTGTGTGTGTGTGTGTGTGTGTGTGTGTGTGTGCGTGTGCGTGCGTCTATAGCCTACAAGTCTGACTTGTATTTCAACTGAAAAGCAGTGCTGTCAAAACGATTAATCGTGATTAATCGCATCTAACATAAAAATTAGCAAATATATATATTGTGTGTGTGTGTGTGCGCGCGTGCGTCTATAGCCTACAAGTCTGACTCGTATTTCAACTGAATATCAGAGCTTTCAAAACAATTGATCGTGATTAATTGCATCTAACATAAAACGTTGCAAATATATTGTGTGTGTGTGTGTGCGTGTGTGTGTGTGCGCGTGCGTCTATAGCCTACAAGTCTGACTCGTATTTCAACTGAATATCAGAGCTGTCAAAACGATTAATCGTGATTAATCGCATCTAACATAAAAATTAGCAAATATATAATGTGTAAATTGTAAATATAAATTGTGTGTGTGCGCGCATCAATAGCCTACACACACACACACACAATTTATATATATATGTATAAAGAAACTTTTATCTTAGATGCGATTAATGGCAATTAATCGAATTGACAGCACTAATTTTCAGATGAAATATGAGCCAGACTTGTAATTGACCGGTTTAGTGAGATTTACCCAATAACCTCTGGTGTTTAATGTGTTGATTCTCTAAATGTAAGATCACACAGGCAACGCTCGGATCTCATGAGGATCCTCAGCACATTTGTGACTCGTTCTGATCATGTCTCGGTCAAGTACTCGACACACTGTACTCTGAAATGCTTCATTTGTTCATGCTTGTGGGGAATCAGTGCTGGTCTCTCTCGGGCTCTGGGCCTGTAATGATTTCATTTAGAGGAGTCTGACAGACTGAGCGAGTCCCTGAGTGAAGGTAGGCTTCGAGATGTGAATAATTGATGTGTTGAAGTAGAAGCAGAAAGACGTGGGCTGAAAGCAGAGCGCTTTACCCGACTCCTGAACACACACTGACGGCGTGATCCGTTGGGAAGACTGAGAGTGTCTTATATGTGAAATAACTATTGTTTCCCCAACATTAAGTGTTTAGTCTATAGATAATCACCTATTCATTTTAATAAACATTATTTATAGCTTGCTTTTAGGCCAGAAACATACTTCACAAAATTAGTTTTCATACTCGCCGTAGAATGAGCGATAAAATGTATAATTGACCGGTGTCCTATTTTCATGTCTCGTGTTTTATCTTTCTTTTTCAGGTTATGAAAATTTCAGTTCAAATAAATTATGCACATTAATTTATGTATTTTGTTGAATTATACCTTGTTTAAAGGCACTTTTGAAATGTTTTTGTGTATATACTCTAAAACTACTATTCAAAAGTTTATTTTTTCTTTAAGATATTAATGGTTTTATTCAGCAAGGATGCATTAAATTGATCAAACATAAAGACATTTATAATGTAACAAAAGTTACTATTTCAAATAAATGCTTTCTCTTCATCAAATAATCCTGAAAGATAAAATGCATCACTGTTTCCACGAAAATTTGAAGCAGCACGACTGTTTTCAAAAATAATAATAATCATAAATGTTTCTTGAGCAGAAGATCATCATATTATACTGATTTCTGAAGGATCATGTGACACTGAAGACTGGAGCAATGATGCTGAAAATACAGCTTTGATCACAGGAATAAATTACATTTTAACATATATTCACATAAAAATCTTTTTTACTATAGTTTTGATCAAATAAATGCAGCCTTGGCGAGCAGAAGAGGCTTCTTTCAAAAACATTTAAAAAATCATACCGACCCTAAACATCACATATGAATGTGTATATGTGACCCTGAACCACAAAACCAGTCACATGGGTAATTTTTTTTTTTTAAATTGAGATGTATATATCACATGAAAGCTAAATAAAAAAGCTTTCCATTGATGTGTGGTTTGTTATGATAGGACAATATTTGGTCGAGACACAACTATTGAAAATCTGGAATCTGAGGAGCAAAAAAATGTAAACATTGAGAAAATCTCCTTTAAAGTTGTGCATTTATGTTCACGATTGTGCTGCATTCACTCACAAAAATACATGTTTTATATATTTACGGTAGGAAATTTACTAAATATCTTCATGGAACATGATCTTAATATCCTAATAATTTTGGGCATTAAAGAAAAATGGATAATTTTGACCCGTATAATGTATAGTTGCTATTGCCACAGATATACCCGTGCGGCTCCAGACTGGGTTTGTGATCCAGGGTCACACATATATGGTGTGTATATAGGAGTCAGACACGCTTATAGTACAGCATGTCTGTTTACTCACTTCCACCTTGAATTAAATTGTATCATATTTTACTATGATATTGTTGATGATGCTTGCGGTGAGCGTGCGCTGATCTCTCCAAGGGAACCGGCACAAAGGCGCATTCCTCCATCCCATGTTTGGTAATTCCGTTGTCATGGCAACCGGGCTAAATGTGGCCACTGGCACCATGTTGCCAAGTAACAGCTGAGTTATGAGAGGTGTGTGTGTGTGTGTGTGTGTGTAGCATTTCTGCAAAGAACGAGAGCCTCAGTAAAAAACGTTCCTTGGCGTGAGAAGAAGCGTAAGATATCGCACTGGCAACGGGAATGTCTTTTATTTCTGTGCAATGTTTGTGAAGCGCACGATTCCCCGGGTGTCTTTATTCACTGCGGATGAAAACAAAGCATGTTTTCATCATAAACATGAAATGCTTTATGATGAAAATGCATAAAGCATAAAATGCTTTATGCATAAAGCATAAAATGCTTTATGCTTTTTATGCTTATAAAAAGCATAAAGCATTTAGCATTGCTTATGCAACGTCCTGCTTAGAAAGTTTGATTCGTTATTTTCATGTATAGTTACTGTTTTGGTGGCATTGAGCGCGTGTGTGTGTGTGTGTGTGTGTTTATGTAAATGAAAATAAAGGGATTAAAAAATGAAAACAAAAAGCGTACTGATGTGGCCAGCGAGAGCCGTCGCAATATTATTTTAGTATTTCTATTTATTTCTAGTTTATTTTTTACCAGCTTTAGCAATTTTAGTGCTTAGACTTATTTTATTTCAGTTAGTTGCCAACATTTCTAATGTTGTTTTAATTTCTAAAACTTTTATATTTTAGCTTAGCTTTCTTTCAGTAAAAAAAACCCAATGTTGAATAGTTTTAGTTAATAATGATATACTGCCAATAACATATTGTATGTTACAGTTTTTTGTTTTCAAAAGTTACACATCTTCAATATTATGTTGAAATCGGCTTTTGTTTTCCCACCAAAATGATGTCACTCCCTGGAGGATGATGTCATTTGGGTTTAATTTGGATTTGCCAAAACACTTCCAGGATTGAAAGCAAGTACGAATATCCTCGTACATTTCTAAATATGAAAAATCAGATTAGTTTAATGTACGTTTTCTCCAGTATGTCATCACTTTCATGGGAATGTAGAAGTGAAAATCAGAAGTGATGTTTGCAAACAAAAGCAGAAGTGAACGAGTGAATGCGTCGTGAAGCAATGGAGACGTTTGCGTGTTTTCTTTCTCTTTCAGACGTGTTGTGTGTGTGTGTGTGTGTGTGTGTGTGTGTTTGATCCGAGAGTGGAAGCTAGGAGAACATCCGTTCGCTTCGAGGGGAATTTCAAACACCCTTTGCATTGTGTTATTGCAAAAATAGTTTTAGCTTTTGGGAAAACACCTGCGAGACTTGAGTCAGATGATGAAATGCACATGGGGCGGCGCTTGGTTTCATAATCTCTCTCACTGCGCGCGTGTGTGTGTGTGTGTGTGTGTGTGTGTGTGTGTGTGTGTGTGTGTGACCTCATGAGAGGCGAGCTGCCCAGAAATTCATAGCTGACTCATTTCACTGTGACCGTTTGTCTGCTTTGAAGAGTTTTAGAGAAATTCACTTCACATCGCCAGTGAACGGGGGAATGTCCGTGTTTTAAACGTCTGCAATTGAGTTTGAGGCAAAAACTGATGTGCAAAAACTATAGATTTTATATTTTCTGAAGCAAATGTGAGACTCTCAGCGTGATGTTGCTCTCAGCCTGACAAATCCCAACCCATTTAGCAACATTGAATAGTTTCTAGGGTGTTGCTAGGATTTTCTGTGTTCTTTTTTATTATTAAAGCGGAGGTAAAATGCCATTTTCACAAGATGTAAAATAAGTCTCTGATGTCCCCAGAGTGTGTGTGTGAAGTTTTAGCTCAAAATACCCCACAGATATTTTTATACATCATGTTAAAGTTGTCACTTTTTGAGGGTGAGCAAACGCACCGTTTTGTGTCTGTCCCTTTAAATGCAAATGAGCTGCTGCTCCCGGCACAGGGGGCGGAGCTTCAAGAGCTGGTGTGTGTTAGCGGCTGCGATTACCTCACACACACACACACACACTAAAATGACAGAAACTGTTCTGCCTTTAATGTTAATACGGAGTCAGACAAAGATGGAGAGACTCAAGAAGAAGTGACAACATGTAGAAGCAACAGGACGTCTCTGATTGGTTAGTTGATGAATTTATGTTGCTACTGATGTGGAGTTAACGATCTTCAATTAGCATATTCTGTCATGGTAATCTATAAATCGCTCGTATAGGAACTGTTGTGAGATGCACACAGAGTGACTTTCTATTGCATGTGAAAGGACGGACGCTAAAGTTTGCGCTGACTCACAAATGTGCTCTTAGGGCCTGTTCACATATCGCGTCTTTTGCGCGCTCAAGTTCGTTATTTCAAATGTATGCGCGCTCATATTGGAAGCGACGCGCTCGTTTTTTCCAAGCGCGTCCACGCCGCATCGAGATAAAAACATCTCAACTTTTCAGAATGCCGCATGTGCACCGTAGGTCACGTGACAAGAACCAACCAATCAGCTTCCTCACCTTTTCTGTTTACGTTGCAACCTCAGCAGAAAAATGGAGGAGCAGCTCATCATCGCGGTCCAGGGATTTCCTGAACTTTATGATTTGTCAAGCTCTCATTTATCCTCGCTGTAACGGAGAGCGCAGCTGATGGTTGCTTAGCAACAACAGACGCCTCCGGAGCGCAACCGCCCTAGTGCTTTGGAAAAAGGAGAACGCGGCACGCCTAGCGTTTTTAGGCGCGATATGTGAACAGGCCCTAATACAACAACTCTTCCTCCTCTCAACATGGACTGCGTGTTCCGGGGGCGGGGCTTATGTACATTTTCGGGTTGGTGATGTCACTAATCCCGGGAGGAATGTAATGTAGTTCCTGCCAGCCGTTTGTCGTAGTAAAAATCTCCCTTTGCTTTGAACTTTGAGCGTTGTAACTCTTTGCAGATGTTGTTTATGATCAAACAGCAACATTACACACTAACTACAGTTAGAAAAGTCAAATCATAATCAACCACTCCTTTAAACGTTCTCACGAGTAACGATTGCCCAACGCTGACAACAGCAGTTTTAAATCCCAGACTGTAAACGTGAAAATATGCACATTTGAGCCCAGAGAATGGCTGAATAATGCCTTTCACAATGACCCCGTTCATCCCGCACAACCTGCCAACCCTGGATAACAGAACCAAACAATATCAGCATTCATGAGCCTTTCCACCTAAACCAACACACTGATTCAAGGTCTCCAAAGCGGAGTGTGTGTTGTAGCCGAGCTCGATAAAGCAGGAATGAACTACAACTCTCAATAAAGCAGTGAGCCACAGTGTGTTACAGTGATTTTACCACGCGTAAAGAGCATAACTTTGGTGCAATCACTGAAACCCACCGCCCCACATGACTTGGCTTCAAACACGGCTCATTTATCGGTTTGTAATATTAATTTGCCTCTTTTAATTGGTCCGACCGAAACTGTATTTTCACTGATGCCATAATTCATGTTTATTTGATCTATTTTGTGTCCAAATTCCACATTAGAAGAGGAAATAAGTATTTATTTGACTGGATAATTTAAGGAATGAGCACTAGCACATATTATGCTGATTATTGTATATATTTTAATAAATGTGCTAAAACTTATTTTATTTTTTTATTTTTTTGTCATAGAATTTTTATTGTTTCTAAAGCTTATTTTTTAAATAATCCGGTAAATAAAAATTGGTGAATTGTTTATTGTAAAAAAAAAAAAATATTACGCTGATTATTGTATGACCAAATTATATTTAACATTTTAATAAGTATTAACAAATTAGAAGAACTTCATTTAATTTGATTATTTGTCTTTTTCATTTAATTTGGTATTCAGCAAAAAATTGCTGATAAAGTTTACACACACACACACACACACACACACACACACACACACACACACACACACACACACACACACACACACACACACACACACACACACACACACACACACACACACACACACATATATACAGGTGAAACAAATAAATAAATGTTATATAAATTTATTTATTTCAGTAATTCAACTTAAAAGGTGAAACTAATATATTATATAGACTCATTACATGCAAAGTGAGATATTCCAACCCTTTATTTGTTATAATTTTGATGATTATGGTTTAACGCTTATGAAAACCCCAAATTCAAAATTAGATTTTCATAGCAAGTCTATATAATATATTAGTTTAGTAGTTGATCAGCTCAATCTGGAATGAACAGCTGTAAAGGCAGCTTCATCAGTCCTTGTTTCTCAGAGAAGTGGAGTTGGTCCTGCGTCGGGATCAGGGAGAGTTTCAGCTCTTCAGAGACACAACAACAACACTGAAGAAAGCATGTAAATGTGCGTGGGCTTTATATAAGCAGCGCTGCCACTGGCGATTGAGCAATGCGGCGCTGATGTAAACACAGCAGATCATGATCCAGGAGACTCAGACATGAGCTGTGATGCAGATGGCCTACTTTCATAAACCAGCGGCGTGTGGGAGAGAGAGGGAGAGGGAGAGAGGGAGAGAGAGAGAGAGAGGGAGAGAACAAGCCTCAGATTGATGTTCCCAGCACAGCTGCAGGCATCAGCTGACTCCAGTCTCCTCACTTTTATCTGCTTAAACTGGGAGCTTTCTGTTCCTGTTAGTGCGTCACTCACGGCTTCATTTACCTCATGTTGTGACTGAGGCTAATGCTAACTTTGGGCACCGTATGACCAAAACTGCTACGTTTAGAGGAAGTGTGTGTGTGTGGGGGTGGGGGGTGGTGGTTGGTGGGTGGGGGGAATTATAATAATTAAACACTATGATGTCAAATTTGATATTGTGGCTTTTAGGGATGCACCGTTTGTAAAAAAAATAGGCCGATACCGATAACCGATAATTCTTTATATTTGAAAGCCGATAACCGATATATTGGCCGATAAATCTAAATCCAAATTTTTATATAATTTTTGAGAGCCTGATTACAAAAACAAAAGTCTCACCATTAAAAGCCATGTCCCACACACACAATTATAATGTTCTCATTATTATTTTATCTTGCCGATATTACAGCACATGTTGCATTCAACCATATTTTCCTTTTTGAATCATATTTTAAGCAGTTTAAACCCATCATGATGAACGGTGTGCGTCTGAAGTGTCTCTGCTCAAGGAAATAATCCATTATTTATCAGCTTTGGACAAATTTTCTTATTGGGCCGATAACGATAACATTAAAAATGATCATATATCGGCCGATACCGATAATGACCGATATATATATTGTGCATCAGTGGCTTTATATATGATCAAGTATACTTGCTCATGTCCTTACTTACACTTTTCCAAAATCAAGCCCAAATGACGTTAGGAAGTTTTTGTATTTGTATTTCCATTGTATTTGGTCCGTCCCACCCCCCCCCCCCCCCCCCGGACGTGAATCCACCGACTGCATGAAATCCCACCGACTGCGTGTCGAGGTCTGCGGATACTGAGGCCGTTATTTACTTTCACTTCCCGTTTCCTCTTTATCACCGTGAAGCATCAGCAGAGTTTATTCCTGCCAGAGAGAGAGAGAGAGAGAGAGAGAGAGAGAGAGAGATTATTAATATTTATTCCTTTGTATCAGAGAACCGAGAACATGTTAAGGTATTGAAATACTAACTTAATATTAAATATTTAACAGTTATCATAGTTAACTAAAACTTAAAGCATAAAAAAATTGAACTTAATCTGAAATTAAATTAAATGTATATCTAAATATTTTATTTCAGTTAGTTGGTTTGTGCTAAAATAACTAAAACCGAAATAATATCATTATTAGATAGACATTACTGTATGGAAATACCGGTATTTTAAAAAACACAACAAAATACTAACATTTTAACTAAAATTTAAACTAAAACTAAAATTATCACATAACATGCAGATAAACTAATAAAATACTATTTTTAATTCGTTTTTTTATTATTATGATATTAGTTAAGTGAATTTTTTTTTTTTTAACTTTTTTTATTAGCAGTAGCAGATATTGTCATTTTTGTCATGCTGGGCGTGATCATTCTAACATGAAAAACTGAAAAGAAAAATGTTTTTACAACACAAAAAGTTTGGAATAGAGATTTTTACTGTTTTTGAAATTCATCTCTTTTTAATGCATGTAATGATTAAAACTACAGGAAGAACAGTAATATTGTGAAATAAATGTTTCCCTTTTTTAAAATTCAGCCCAGAATTTCTCAAACTAAATGTTTTCTTTGGATCATTACTGTAGTTTATGATATTTTTATAGGTTTTTCTAGTGTCCTTGTTCTGTTAAATCCAGTTTCCTCATGACATCATCATTCTCCAGGAAGTTTTTTTTTTTTTTTTTTTGCAAGGAAAACAACAGAATTGAACGTCAGGATGACTTGTAAGATTGAACTCAATGACTACTTCTACTGTTTAAACACAAATCCAGTTCTGTCCTGAATGCAGCCCTCTGCTTTCAGGACACAAATGTGATTGTTTGAGGTAAATATTTGACATGCTCTTGCTTTAGTGTGTGTGTGTGTGTGTGTGTGTGTGTGTGTGTGTGACTGGCACAGAGCAGATGAATGTCTCTCTTTAGGCTTATTCATCTCACATCTCTTCCTCATGCTGTCAGCTGATCCGGCCTCTTGTTGACATGTAGTTATTGTACAGCTGGAAATGCTGAACCGACATTACTGACGTGAAGCGGCTTTGTTGAGGAAAGGTGCGGTTATTGATCACTACGGTTTGTGTGAGATGTTCACAGATTGTTGCTTATGCTTCTGAACACACTGTCCTCATGACACAGGATAATTAGTCTGGGACTGATAATCTAAAACAGCGCTCAATATTCAGACGGGCGTCATTTCCATATTAAAGAGCAAAGCATTGAGCATGGAAATACAAGAGGCTTTAAAGCGGTGGTGTAATGCCCTTTTCACAAGATGTAAAATAAGTCTCTGATGTCCCCAGAGTGTGTGTGTGAAGTTTTAGCTCACAATACCCCACAGATATTTTTATATATCATGTTATAATTGTCACTTTTTGAGGGTGAGCAAAAACGCACAGTTTTGTGTCTGTCCCTTTAAATGCAAATGAGCTGCAGCTCCGGGCACAGGGGGCGGAGCTTTAACACACACACACACACACACACACACACACACACACACACACACACACGCACTGAACATTTCAAAAACTTTTTTCGGTTGTGATTTAAAATTCAATTTTTATAAGAAAAAATGTGGCCAAAATTGTTGTGATTATGTATCAATATGACTAATAATAATATTAATAAATAAAAATAAGATAATATTAGCCTACTTGTACAATATTTTACTGTAAAATAAAAAAATAAATGACTAAATAAATTAAAATTACACTTCTAGCCTTTGCGATTACCAACAATTATATTTCAATATGAATAAAACAACAACAACAAAATGCTACTACTACTACTACTACTAATTATTATTATTATTAAATAAAATATTAAACGAAATGCGAATAAATACTATAGCAATTTTACTATTATTATTATTAAATAAAAAATGTGGTTTGATTACTAAGCCAACAATTATATTTCAATATGAATAACAACAACAAAATGCTGCTACTACTACTACTAATTATTATTATTATTACTATTAAATAAAATATGAAACGAAATATGAATAAATACTATTGCAATATTATTATTATTAAATAAAAAATGTGATTTGATTACTAAGCCAACAATTATATATCAATATGAATATAATAACAGCAATAAACATGCTACTACTACTACTACTAATAATAATAAATATGATTATTTAATAAAATAGTCAACAAAAAAGATAAATTACTATTGCAATATTATTATTATTATTATTAAATAAAATAGTAAACAAAATAAATATTACTAAATATTGCAATATTTCATTGTAAAAACAAACAAAACAAAAACTGATGTGATAATCACACTATCGCCATATTGCAATTTCAGTTTTATTTCGATGAATCATGCAGGCCTCATGATAACTGATGCTGGAGGGGAACTGGTGTCACTGTGGAGGAGGACCGGTCTCAGCGCTAATGTCACCTCATGACTACAGATGCAACACCTACAGCCGTATTTCCATTCTGAGGCTTCAGACCCACAGTGGAAAGGAGAGACTTCCCCTTTAAGACGCCAGCCGTGGGGTTATGAGGTCAGGAGAGAAGGTGTTCACGCTCTGAGTCACCAGCCATCCTGTGTGTGTGTGTGTGTGTGTGTGTGACGCATGCATGCGCGCTTGACTAATGCGCTCGGGTAAAGTAAACAAGTGCATGCTTGCTATACCGTCCTGGTCTATATGAGTCTGCAGGGAGGTGTGGCTGCTGTGCATGCTGGGGGTTTTCTGGCCACACTGTGAATCGATTGGGCTGCTCACTAGACTGAATGGAAATAAGCCCTGAGGGGGAAGTGTGTGTGTGTGTGTGTGTGTGTGTGTGAGTGGGCATCAGCAGAAGGGAGAAGCCTGACGTGTTGCCAGCGGTCGGCACTGAGCATGCTCAGAAAGGCTCAATGAAATTCAGTGGAAAACACGTCAACCTTTCCGATCCGAATGTAAATATAGACTGGTTTCACAGACAGGGCTTAGATTAAGCCAGGATTAGGCCTCAGTACAGTAGCTTTTATAAACATGCTGTGCTGGGAAAAACAATATAACACTGATATATTTTAAGATATGTTGCTTCCATTTAAGACATGCAGTTTAGAGACTTAAGCCTTGTCTGTGAAACCGGTGGTAGAAGTGCGGTTCCTCTTCTATAATGTGTTTTTATTTGCATGTTTATCTTTACAATAAGGTCCATTAACATGAACTAAGAGTGAAAAATACTGTAACAGCATTTATTCATCTTAGTAACAGCATCTATTACTTATAACAAAATACAAACATTTACTTGTATAACATTTACTAATACATTATTAAAATCAAAGGTTGCATTTGTAACTTTTTTTTTCTTTTCTTTATTTGAAAGGGGACAGCGTACATTAATGAACATTAAAACAATGTAAATGTACCCGAGTTAGCTCAAAAGTGCTAATTTTCATCGGTAGTCCCTTAACATTAGTTAATGCGCTGTGAACTAACATGAACAAACAATGATCAGCTGTATTTTTTGTATCTAACATTAACACAGATTAATAGACACTGTAACAAATGTATTGATAATTGTTAGTTAATACATTAATGTTAACTAATGAACCTTATTGGAAAGTGTTGCATTTTGCATGAGTTGCACATAAAACTCATCTTTTTTAATCATCTCTATATTCTGTGTCTAACGATGAGAATCTTGTTTTTAAAAATTTTATTGGAATTCCGTGGTTTCCAAACCTTTAAAGGGGTTATTCCACCCTAAAATTAAAAATGTGACATTGGACCACACAACCAGTCACATGGGTAAATTTTTTGACATTGAGATTTATACATCATATGAAAGCTGAATACATAAGCTTTCCATTGATGTGTGGTTTGTTATGATAGGACAATATTTGGTCGAGACACAACTATTGAAAATCTGGAATCTGAGGATGCAAAAAAATGTAAACATTGAGAAAATCTCCTTTAAAGTTGTGCATTTATGTTCACGATTGTGCTGCACTCACTCACAAAAATACATGTTTTATATATTTACGGTAGGAAATTTACTAAATATGTTCATGCAACATGATCTTAATATCCTCATGATTTTTGGCATAAAAGAAAAATTTATAATTTTGACCCATACAATGTATAGTTGGCTATTGCCACAGATATACCCGTGCGGCTCCAGACTGGGTTTGTGGTCCAGCGTCACACATACCGTAAGTAATTTACTCACCCTAATGCGGTATGCCATTCTTTCTTTCTTTTTTTTTTTTTGACTACAAAAGGATAATTGTAAAAAAAATTGTCCGGTTCGTGCTCCTCCATATAACGGCAGTGATTAGCTTTTTAAAAAGACGCAAAAGTATCACAGAATGATCCCATGTGTATATTCCAAGTGTTCTGGGTTTGGTGAAAAACAAACAAAAATTTAATGTATTACTTAAAGTCCTGCTGTAGTCAATAATTTGATCCCTTAAAACTCATATTGATCACCAAAATGACATATTTAAAAGTTTTTGTATGTAACTCGACACCTCATTTAGTATTCGCGGTTCTATGAATATGCAAATGAGCCCCGCCTCCACTCACTCACTCACTCAGAGATCCACTGGTTGACGTCGATCACACGTTGATCTGATTGGTTACAAGGTAGTGTGTGACGTCAGAAACACCAGCGATTTCAAACCGTGTTTTTGAGACTGTCTTTGGTTCACTGCAGTTTTAAGCAGAAAATACTCAGCAATGCTGTCGACTTATGAACTTACACATGGTTTGTCTCTTAAAGCAGATTAAAAACACCACATAGACACATAAACAACACTAAAAACACCACATAGACACATAAACAACACTAAAAGCTTGATTTTCACCACAGGGGGACTTAAACAAAAGTCTTCGGTCTTCTGTGTGTTCATGAGACTCCATTAGCGCAGGATTCTCATCAAATAATACATAAAATTTTGCTTTGTTTTTCACCAAACCCTATATCGTAAACCCCCCAAAACACGTGGGATATATACGGCACGTGTCGCATGAGACCATTCTGTGATCCTTTTTATAAATATCTTGATGCTGGTCGCTATTCACTGTCATTATATATATATATATTTTATGTCTCCTCATGTGGTCTGAAAAAGAACCGCATTCTGCAATAGATGAGTTGGCTAAACGATGACTTAATTTTCATTTTCATTTTCAAGTTGTGACTTTCAAAATGTTTGGCTTACTTACAGAAGCGAAACTCTGCGGCTATTAGCTGGAAAATTATTATTATTAAGATATTTTTTGATGTTTTCTAAATGAATGACCTATTTGGCCTTCCACTTTCCACAGCCTTGGTTTTGGATGTATATTTCCCTTAGAGATTTTAAAGAGTCTTCGTTTAAGAGTTATAATCCATGAAGCAAACCAACCATCACCGCATTACAAACTTTGTTTAGATGGAAATATTTGAAAATTAAACAAAAATATTAAGATAAGACTGTGAACTTACTGTAAAAGCTTTAAGTGAGGGAAAGAGCGACCGTATGAATAATTGCGGATTACATAAATTGTTTATTATTTATAAAACGATTGATTCAAGGATGTTTATTATGTACGTAGAAACTACACGTGAAACTCGAAAAATTAGAATATTGTGCAAAAGTTCATTTATTTCAGTAATTGAACTTAAAATGTGAAACTAATATATTAAATAGACTCATTACATGCAAAGTGAGATATTTCAAGCCTTTATTTGTTATAATTTTGATGATTATGGCTTACAGTTTATGAAAACCCCAAATTCAAATGAATGTGAAAATGTTTTCATAAGCTTTAAGCCATAATCATCAAAATTATAACAAATAAAGGCTTGAAATATCTCACTTTGCATGTAATGAGTCTATATAGGCCTAATATATTAGTTTCACCTTTTGAACTTTTGCACGATATTAACATTTTTCGAGTTTGACCTGTAAATTTCACGTTTTTGCGTTAGGAAACTGATTTGAATATGTAATTTGCAGTGCATCATGGGAGTGAGTGTTTTTTTTTTGGCGCGTTTCAATTCTCTGATGATTGGTGGATATATTTCCCTGCAGAATCACGACTGATATCATTTTTCACCAGGAATTGTGAGCATGATTATTTAGAAAAACAGGCTGAATTAATGCAATGGCTGTATAAGACTACATATAATCGATGAACAGCCTCGTAGCTCTGCTTTAAAAGGTTATCGTTCAAAATCAATTCCTCTGTGGAGAAAATGAATGGGATTTTTTACTTCCGAAACCAGACTGGTGCACTCTATACTTAGTGCTTTAAGGGTTTGTTCAATCCATTATCCTGATTAACATGTCTGAGCTTATGAAATAGACAGATGACTAGCGTATGTAAAGGGTTAATATCGAGGCACAGGGTTAACATTTTTACACCAATAATAAGCACCGGTTTTCTAGGTCAGTTGTGCTTTGGGAGTGAGGGGCGTCTCCCAACATATTTCTACTACTGCTTTTATGGGATTCCTGGACTCGCTCTATTCCCGTCTAGCATCTAATGAGCTGATGGACGTATTAATCTGCATCCCCGTTTGAGAGACGAGAGAGAACAGCACTTAGGAATGATTGATCACAAACTACATCTCAGTTGCTGCTCAGATCCAAAGTTTCAAGAGATCTCAGATTATCGCCATCAAATATTAACATTCATCAACTCAAAACGACTCTCAAAGTATCTTACACACTGCAAAACATGCTTTTCTTACTCAGTATTTTTGTCTTGTTTCCGGTCCAAATATCAAAAAATTCTAAAATCAAGATGCATTTACTAAAGTAGTAAAATGCCATAATGTATTGTTTTCTAGGGAAATAAATCAAAATTAAGTGAGTTTTGTTTACAAAAAGCAACATTATCTGCTAATGGGGTAAGAAAAATTAATTTAATTCAAACAGACACAAGATTATTTTTCTTACCCCATTAGTAGATAGTTGCTTTTTTAAAAAAAAAAAAAATCTCACTTAATTTTTATTTATTTCCCAAGAAAACAATACATTCTTATGGCATTTTACTACTTTAGTAAATGCATCTTGATTTAAGAATTTTTAGATATTTGGACTGGAAACAAGACAACAATACTAAGTAAGAAAGCGTTTTTTTTTTTTTTGCAGTGCAACCGTAACATAATATTCCCAAAGTGTAACATGTGAAAAATGTGAAATGCGTTGAATTAAAAAAAACTAAGTTGTCAGAACTTGAAAAACTTAGCTGACGCAACTTAATAATTGTAGTTCCCTCAAAACTTAAATTAAGTTGATATCTTCAACTCAAAAATTCTGTGCAGTCGGTTGCCTTGAAAATTTGAGTAAAAACTAACATTTTTTTTTTTACAGTGCGGATGCTTGGTCCAAAAATGTATTCTTTAGCTTTATATTCTTACTGTAGGATAATCATTGACTCGGTTGTGTCTGTTTTTAATTCACCTGATCAGGACTGCACAATATATCGAAATCAAAATATCGCGATGGAGATCAGGTGAATTAAAAACAGACACAAACGAGTCAATGATTATCCTACAGTAAGAATATAAAGCTATAAAATACATTTTGAACCAAGCATCCGTTTCACAATTTTTACATGTTACACTTTGGGAATATTATGTTACGGTTGCACTGCAAAAAAAAGCTTTTCTTACTTAGTATTGTTGTCTTGTTTCCAGTCCAAATATCGATTTTTAAAAAAAAAAATCAAGATGCATTTACTAGTAAAATGCCATAAGATATTATTTTCTTGTTTTCTAGGGATTGCCCCTTGAAGGCTTCCATGTCATTCCGCCATTTTGTAAAATATAATAGTAGAGAGGGACAAAAAGCACTAGCCTACCTCAACGCATTTTCGTTCAGAGAGTCACATGACTGAGGAGGAGATCTGGCAGTGTTTTATTTATACATTTGATTATTCTCTAACACTTTACAATAAGGTTCACTAGTTAACTACCTTAGTTATTAACATGAAGTTCCACAGGATTTATTAATCTTAGTTAATATTAATTTTATTGCTGTATTTTTATTAACAAAAAAATGAATAAATACAGTAACAAATGTATTTCTCATTGTTAGTTAAAGGTACAATATGTAATATTTTCTGCCGCTAGAGGCGCTACATTCCAAACAACAACAACGGCGGCGTAGCTTGATGACGATATGAAGGAGCGTGGCATGATGGGAACTGTCGTTTTTAACTCCACCGTGGATGTAAATCAGTCAGACGGGAATCGAAAAATCATGTTCATGTATGAGGTAAAGTTCTATTTTTATAAATGTTGCGTTTAATGACATGCTTTTATTTCATTAAAATGAATTAACGCACGAAAAGTAAGGTTTAAATACTAAATTGGTTATCATGTTACTGTATTTGTCGAATTCATTTGTTGTGATCACGCTGTGCAGTTTTACGTGTTTTCAAACAATAAAAGTGCATTCGAACACCCACATCTTTTGCCAGAAGACGGATTAATCTTTATGTATAACAAAAGCTATATATATTAACATGGCCATAAACACCAGACGTGATAAACAATGTCAATAAACTAAACACAAGCCTAAAGCAATAATACTTTCCTTACATAAACACAACTATTACCGAATGCTACATTTGGAATATATAAAATTGACCCGTACGTTTATGGGACTTGTCTTTGTCAACAGAACCAGCTGCAATCGGTAAAGAATAATTGTGTTCATAACGACTGCGCGAAACATGCTAACGTTTGTAGCTTGATAGACGCTACAACTTCCGCATTTGTCCAAGACTCCGCGCAGTACGAGCGGACACCAAGGCTAACGCGGATATGAGCTCCAGCTCACCCGCTCACACGCCCCGTTTCCTCGGTTAAAATCACAATTTTCTCACGATTTAAAAAATAGTTGGATACATTTGGGGATATTGTAAGTAATCAACTTAACAAAATATATAACACTAGCCTTGTGGATTTTTGGGATATTTTAATGCACAAATATTACATATTGTACCTTTAATACATTTAACTAATGTTAACCAATGAACTTTATTGTAAAGTGTTCCCGATTATTGCATTGCTGTTGTTAAATAAAGCGAATGTGGGCCTTCCTGAAACCCTAAACCACGCTGGTTTACACTGAGGTTAAAACGACACGTGCTTCACTTTCAGAAGTTGTAGAGATGCTTTCTTCTCACTAACAGAACGTGAAACATGTATGTTGGTTCATTTTCAGTTTTAAAATGTATTTTACACACTTCAATCGCATATTGATTTAACGCGTCAGCACATTTTCCTTCAATATTGTGCAGCGCTAATGATGTTCAGGAGAAACATTTCAATGTTGAAACATTCGAGAAACCTGAAGTTGAGCAATGATGAAGTGTTAAAGGCGTCTGCCATTTAAACGTTTCTTTATTGCGACCATGCATGTCTTTTGTTTATTTTCTGTTTCAACAGTCACTGACACCCTTCCGGCGGTTTGTTTGTGTGTGGTGTGTGTGTGTGTTTGAGGGGGAGGGGAATGCTTTGAATGTTTGAGCGATAACAAAAGCAATGCTTCCATGAGGTCATGTGTTGCTGACAGGGCCCTGTGGTTTTACTGGGTGGGGATTTTTCTCTTGGACTTCCCTTAATGTGCTCATATATCGAGTGCTGGCCCAGTTTTTCTGGCTCTCTCACTTTCTCAGCAACTGTAAAGCTGCGGTTGAGCTCCAGCGCCCGGGCCGCCTGCGGGACACATGACGAGTGCCACCCAGAACTGCTCCTTTTCAGAGATGAAACCGCAGAGATAAGCAGATATTTATAGCAGCAAAAACTCTGTGACACTTAAAGGGATCGTTCACTCAAAAATAAAATTTTCCCGTTTTGTGTGTGTGTGTGTGTGTGTGTGTGAGAGATATATGAGGACACAAATCTGTATAATGACATGCATATTACATGTATTACACTCGTATTACAACTTAAACGTGATTTATGAGGACATTTCATGAGTCCCCATAATTCAAATAGCTTGAAAATCATAAAAAACAATGTTTTATTAAAAATGTAAAAATGCAGAATGTTTCCTGTGATGGCCAGGTTTAGGGATGTGTGTGTGTGTGTGTGATGGGCAGGTTTAGGGATTGTGTGTGTGTGTGTGTGATGGGCAGGTTTAGGGATTGTGTGTGTGTGTGTGTGTTGGACAGGTTTAGGGATAGGGTCAGTGTAAGGTGTGTGTGTGTGTGTGATGGGCAGGTTTAGGGATAGGGTCAGTGTAAGGTGGTGTGTGTGTGTGTGATGGGCAGGTTTAGGGATAGGGTCAGTGTAAGGTGTGTGTGTGTGTGATGGGCAGGTTTAGGGATAGGGGCAGTGTAAGGTGTGTGTGTGTGGTGTGATGGCAGGTTTAGGGGTCGGGTCAGTGTAAGGTGTGTGTGTGTGTGTGTGATGGGCAGGTTTAGGGATAGGGTCAGTGTAAGGTGTGTGTGTGTGTGATGGGCAGGTTTAGGGATAGGGTCAGTGTAAGGTGTGTGTGTGTATGTGTGTGATGGGCAGGTTTAGGGGTCGGGTCAGTGTAAAGTGTGTGTGTGTGTGTGTGATGGGCAGGTTTAGGGATAGGGGCAGTGTAAGGTGTGTGTGTGTGTGTGTGTGTGATGGGCCAGGTTTAGGGGTCGGGTCAGTGTAGGTGTGTGTGTGTGTGTGTGTGATGGGCAGGTTTAGGGATAGGGGCAGTGTAAGGTGTGTGTGTGTGTGTGTGTGTGTGTGTGTGTGATGGGCAGGTTTAGGGATAGGGGCAGTGTAAGGTGTGTGTGTGTGATGGGCAGGTTTAGGGATAGGGGCAGTGTAAGGTGTGTGTGTGTGTGTGTGTGTGTGTGATGGGCAGGTTTAGGGGTCGGGTCAGTGTAAGGTGTGTGTGTGTGTGTGTGATGGGCAGGTTTAGGGATAGGGTCAGTGTAAGGTGTGTGTGTGTGTGATGGGCAGGTTTAGGGATAGGGTCAGTGTAAGGTGTGTGTGTGTGATGGGCAGGTTTAGGGGTCGGGGTAGTGTAAGGTGTGTGTGTGTGTGTGATGGGCAGGTTTAGGGGTCGGGGTAGTGTAAGGTGTGTGTGTGTGTGTGTGATGGGCAGGTTTAGGGATAGGGGCAGTGTGTGTGTGTGTGTGTGTGATGGGCAGGTTTAGGGGTCGGGGTAGTGTAAGGTGTGTGTGTGTTGTGATGGGCAGGTTTAGGGGTCGGGTAGTGTAAGGTGTGTGTGTGTGTGTGATGGGCAGGTTTAGGGGTCGGGTCAGTGTAAGGTGTGTGTGTGTGTGTGATGGGCAGGTTTAGGGGTCGGGGTAGTCAAGTCAAGTCAAGTCATCTTTATTTATATAGCGCTTTTTACAATACAGATTGTATCAAAGCAGCTTCACAGTTATAACATGAAAATACAAAAAAAAATTATTGAAAATAATTGAATATTAAATGTCCCCAACTAAGCAAGCCAGAAGGTAAGGCAACAGCGGCAAGGAACCAAAACTCCATCAGTGACAGAAGGGAGAAAAAAACCTTGGGAGAACCCAGGCTCAGTCGGGGGCCAGTTCTCCTCTGGCCAATGAGTGAACAGTGTATGAAGTTCAGAATGAATCAGAGTATTTGTCCAGTTCCGGTTGGTTGAAGTCGGAGTGGAGAGGAGGAGAGACTGGTTGACACTTCAGGTCAGCGGCGTCGTCGTCGTGTCCTGGCGCTGGTCCTTCATCAGATCTGGATACGGCCTGGTACCGGTGGACAGCAGTAAACCTCGGGATAGACAGAGAGACTAATATTAGCGTAGACGCCATCCTTCTTATGATGTACCAAGTACATCAGGATTTACGGGAAGTGTTCCGGTCCCGGCTGTTCTAAACTATGCAGCCTAATTATATAAGTCTATAATGTGTTATGTGTATGCTAGGCCGAAGAGATGTGTTTTTAGTCTAGATTTGAACTGACAGAGTGTGTCTGCTTCCCGGACAATGGTAGGAAGACTGTTCCAAAGTTTTGGTGCTAAGTAGGAAAATGATCTACCGCCAGCTGTCGATTTTGATATTCTAGGTATTATTAACTGGCCGGAATTTTGAGATCGCAGTAGACGTGAAGGACTATAATGCGTTAAGAGCTCGCTCAAGTACTGCGGAGCTAAACCATTTAGTGCTTTGTAAGTGATCAGCAATATTTTAAAATTTATACGATGTTTAATAGGCAGCCAATGCAGTGTTGACAGAACGGGGCCTAATATGGTCATACTTCCTGGTTCTGGTAAGAACTCGAGCTGCTGCGTTTTGAACTAGCTGTAGTTTGTTTGTTAAGCGTGCAGGGCAACCACCCAGTAGAGCATTACAATAATCTAGCCTTGAGGTCATAAACGCATGAACTAATTGTTCTGCATTATTCATTGAGAGCATATGACGTAATTTAGATATATTTTTTAAGATGGAAGAAAGCGGTTTTACAGATACTAGACACATGACTTTCAAATGAAAGATTGGTATCAAAGAGCACACCCAGGTTCCTAACCGACGGCGAAGACTTAACAGAGCAGCCATCAAGTGTTAGACAGTACTCTAGGTTATTACGTGTGGAAGTTTTTTGTCCAATAATTAGAATATCTGTTTTTTCTGAATTTAGTTAGTAGGAAATTACTAGTCATCCAATTTTTTATATCAGCTATGCATTCCGTTAATTTTATGAATTGGTAGGTTTCGTTAGGTTTTGAAGAAATATACAGCTGAGTATCGTCGGCATAACAGTGAAAGCTAATTCCATGTTTCCTAATGATATCTCCTAATGGTAGCATATACAGAGTGAACAGCAGCGGTCCCTAGTACTGAGCCTTGTGGTACGCCATACTGAACTTGTGATTGATAGGACATCTCTTCATTACTGCTACAAACTGATAACGGTCAGATAAGTATGATTTAAACCATGCTAGTGCAATTCCACTTATGCCAACATAATGTTCGAGTCTATTTAAAAGGATGTTGTGGTCAATGGTGTCAAATGCAGCACTAAGATCCAGTAATACTAATAGAGAGATACAACCACGATCGGATGATAAGAGCAAATCATTTGTGACTCTAACGAGAGCTGTCTCGGTACTATGGTACGGTCTAAATCCGGACTGAAAATCCTCGCAGATATCATTTCTTTCAAGAAAAGAACACAGTTGTGAGGATACTGCTTTTTCTAATATCTTTGAAGAAATGGCAGATTAGAGATCGGCCTGTAATTGACTAGTTTTGTAGGATCAAGTTGCTGTTTTTAACAAGCGGTTTAATCATAGCTAGCTTAAAGGTTTTTGGTACGTATCCTAGAGACAAAGATGAATTAATGATATTAAGAAGAGGATCTATGACATCTGGAAGCATCTCTTTCAGCAGCTTAGTCGGTTATAGGGTCTAACATGCACGTTGTCGATTTAGATGATTTGACGAGTTTGCAAAATTCCCTCCTCTCCTATAGGAATGAATGAATCAAATTTTCCCTCAGGGAGACTACAATGCACTTCCTGATGCGATACTGTATTAGACGATTGCATAGTTATAATTTTGTCCTGATATTATCGATCTTATAAGTGAAGAAGTTCATAAAGTCATTACTGCTGTGTTGCTTGGAAACTTCTGGGCTTGAAGCTTTCTTTTTTCGTTAGTTTAGCCACTGTTTCAAATAAATACCTAGGATTATGTTTATTTTCTCTAATAGGGTTGAAAAATAAGCAGATCTAGCAGCTTTTAAAGCCTCTCTGTAAGCAATCGAGCTCTCCTTCCATGAAATCCGAAACACCTCTAGTTTTGTTTTCTTCCAGTTGCGCTCCATTTTTCTGGCTGCTCTCTTAAGGGCCTGAGTGTGCTCGTTGTGCCACGCGGTTGGACTATGTTCTTTAATCTTCTTTAGGCGCAGCGGAGCAACTGTGTCTAAAGTGCTGGAAAAGAGAGAGTTAAAAGTTTTCTGTTGCAATATCAAGTTCTTCTAAAGCTATCCGGGATGCTGAGCTGATGAAACTGATTAGGAAGATTATTGATAAAGCAATCTTTAGTGGCAGAAGTGATCGGTCTAACATATTTATAACACGGAGTCGGCTCTGCAGCCTTGGCTAATGTAATTTACACGAGACTAGATAATGATCTGAGATGTCATCGCTCTGCTGCAGTATTTCAACGGCATCAACATCTATTCCATGTGATAGTATTAGATCTAGAGTATGATTACGGCAATGAGTCGGTCCTGACACGTGTTGTCTAACTCCAATTGAGTTTATAATGTCTTTAAATGCCAATCCCAATGCATCTTTTTCATTATCTATGTGTATATTAAAGTCACCAACAATTAGTACTTTATCTGCAGCCAATACTAATTCTGATAGAAAGTCCGCAAATTCTTTGATAAAGTCTGTATGGTGCCCTGGTGGCCTGTATACAGTAGCCAGCAGAATTTTCAAACGTGATTTATCGGTTACACTATATATTTTTACATTAAGCACCAACACTTCAAAAGAATTATATTTACAACTAGATTTCTTAGTGGTTTTGAAAATATTACTATAAATTACAGCAACACCTCCTCCTTTGCGTTTCAGACGAGGTTCATGTTTATAACCGTAATCTTGTGGGGTTGACTCATTTAAAGCAATGTAATCGTTTGGTTTTAGCCAGGTTTCTGTTAAACACAGCACATCTAGGTTATAATCTGTAATCATATCATTAACTATTAGCGCTTTTGAAGTAAGAGATCGAATATTCAGCAACCCAAGCTTTATAATTTGCTCATTTGTATTATATCTGTTTTTTATTTGTTGAAGATCAATTAAATTTTTAACCTTAGATGGGTTTGAACGTATTTTGGATTTCCAAGTTCGGGGAACAGACACAGTCTCTATATAATGATATCTAGGTGAAAGAGGGCTCTATGTGATGGGATTTATCTGACCTTGGTGACGTGAGGCCGCTAGCAGACGGTCGGTTAAAGCCAGTCTGTCTGCTTCCTGACCTGAGCCCCAGATTGTCATGTTTTATCTCTAAGACTATGA